>JBBPMD010000504.1:0-21105 GCA_038090095.1 Zangia roseola | reverse complement strand
AATAAATCATTCTGAGGTATATAGTTGAGGATTGAAACATTTCCTTGGAATTTGAATCTTGCCTTTCGTTGTCGGGACTTAGATGGGAATCGGTAATAGTCCATCTGCCCGGGTGTCCCTCAATTGTCTTCAAAATTTTGAGGGTGGACTCGTGATCACGCTCATGATCACGAAGGAGCGATGTCCCGCGACGTATATTTCGCTGGGGTTCCAGGTACTTGGTTGGTGACGACGTCATGTCATATACATGTAGACGGAAATCTGTTGGAGTTAAAGCTACCAAAAGAACTCGAAACAAGTCACTGGCTAACCTTGACAGCAGGTATAGTAAAAAGAGGAGTCTATCCAGTAAAGGAATGAGCCCGGGTTAAGGATACCAGACCACAAGTTAGTCACCTTTGGAGAATTGGCCAACGTAAAGGTTGGCACCGTTGGAGGCTACAGCAGTCCCGTTGGAGTTAGGTATAAGCTCCTAAGTTGTGTGAGAGTGTGCAAATAGGATACTAAAGGAAAGTGTAAACGCACAGCGGTTAGGTCTTCTCTGGACACGGCCCTACGAGACCTGCAGGACCGGTCTAAGAGTGAGCGCGCAACGTTCCTGTGCCCCTTATTGGACCGGAGTTTGCTGCCCACACGTCCAAATTCACCACTCATTAGCAACTCGACGCCTCTCTGCTGAGGTTCGGTGTGGGGAGGGAACCACTGTCTGCTCCAACCTGAATTGCCACCATAGTACTCGTCGTTGTCGTCCCCTTCTTCGTCTTCTTCGACTTGGTTTCCTCTAGGAGGGCCAGTCCGCAGTAAACGTACCAGGTCACCGTAGGTGATCGAACGTCTCTCGCTGTTGCTTGCACTGGGACTGGTCGTGTTGCCATGCTGAAGGTCGAACAGTGCTACCAAACGAGACGTGAATTGAGTCGGCGAGAGAGACGTAGGGAAGGACCTACAACGCAAGATCTGAGCAATCGCTGTGTTCCCCGGGTCGTCGATGTGAGGGGTAATATTGCTGTCTTGATCTACCTCGAGCTCGAGAATGTTGTCGTCACCATCCAGATAAGCGTCAGGGCCATCGTAAGCGTCGTCTTCATCGGAGGGCATGTCCATATCGAAATCGTATTCGGGCATGATGAACTTGGATGCTTGGGAACGGGCAAACGGTTATCTATTTCTCGGTTCGCTTAATTAAGCGCTCACGTCACATCAGTCACTTGTCAAGAGAGAGTGTGGTACATTTTAGAGAAGGGGAGCTACGATACTTGTTCTTAGCATCGACGTGGATCCCTCCTCCCCGAGAATCAGCATGTCTACACCCTTCTCTACCATTTCCCTGATTTTCTCTCTTCCGGAGCAGATGCTATCGCGTGGAGCCCATACCACAGTGTACGCGCCAATATGGCCCACAACCATCCTAGCAAGCTCTATGTCTTCTCCATTACCCATTCGTTCCCTATAGGCACCCAAAAACGACCCAATGATCGCTCGAGTCGATTCCCACCGATCTGGGTAGAACTCGGACATGATGTACATTCCTGCACAAAATTGACCGAGTTCCAACCCGGGCCACCCGGTTGTGGTAAGTTCCCAGTCTAGAACGTATAACTTCTCCACTCCCTCTATAGTTCCATCCGTTCCACGTTTGAGCGAAATCACCAGGTTTGCCGGCCAGAAATCTGCGTGCGTAATCGGACCGGACGCGGCGGCGGCGTAGATGGTTTGCTGCTTCTTCTCCACTATCTTCGATACCGTCACCATCTTTGATTCAGGAATTCCTAGTAATGGATCCGAGAGTGTAGCAATGTCGTCCCTTCCGGTCAAGGTGGATGCGACTCGTCCATAACTCGCGTAGATCTACACGTCCTTCCCAACCTGATTGTTCGCAAATAGTGTCAGGTCTAGGTCAGGGTTCTGGTGCCAGGTATGAACGCCACTGATGAATTCACCGAGCACGGTGCCAATTTGCTCCGAGACAGTCCTTGGTAAAGCTTCTTTGAGGAGTATCTCCCTCAGAGTTTGACATTCTTTTCCTGCGTCGTCCATGATGATGACGTGTTTTTCCTCATCGAACAGACGGATGGCGGGAACTTTGATAAACGCAGGGACGTTGTGTGCGGTCAGTTGACTTGCGAGACGGAGTGCTTGTGCTTCGATGAGCTGATTTCAGTCAGTATATCGGGATACTCTTGGGGAGCAAGTGAATACCTGGCGTTTCTGGTCCATCGGAAATCTCTCGCCGGCCGGCGTCACGAAATAGGGAGCAGCATACTTCAAAACGACGGTCTGGCAGCCATCGAATTCTTTAAGGAGATATAACCTGTATATGAAATTGACCATCCCCCCAGAGAGTTTCTCAATTGTGTGGGTAGCGAACTGAGGTTTGTCCTGCAAGTATGACTGGATGCCTGAGATGGTCGTTAAATCGTCGATACCACTTGTCATGATGTCAGAGGATGTGAGGGATTCGAGGGGGGTATCGCAGTGATCTCGTGTCGTGCAAGGCGCTGTTATAGATGGATAACGTTTGCCACTGCTCGGTTAGCTTGATCAGTTGATACTTACTGTAATGGGGCAAGCCGTCTATCGACGAGCTATTTATGTAATAAATTGACGGTACATACTCGTCGTGCGGGGCAGGAAATACCCAGAGGCACTGTTTCAATAGTAGACCAATGTCAGCGCAGAGGCAGAGTGAATAGCTCAGAAATTAAGATGACTTACTCGTTTTCCAACTCCGCACTTGCAAGTAGTCGCTCACAACGACAAGTTACTGAGCAAGACTACCACACATCATGACGGTCCCAATAACCATCACTGCGGATGAAGTCAACTGCCTCATACATGCCTACTTTCAAGATTCTGGTACCTCAGTCCATGTCCACTCTGCCGTTGTCTGACATCACCCCAGGCTTTCAGCACTCCGCGTTCTCGCTACGTATGGAGGGTCGGCTGGACCACTCCCATCATATCAAGAAACATATTCCACGCGGAGAATTGGTGGAACGTCTCAGCAAAGCCCTTTTATATGCCGAGGTGGAGGCGCACTGGAGGGGTGACTCGTTCGCGAAGAACTGCAAGAACGGCTTCTCTTTACTTGAGCGTCATGTATGCTCCACGGACCCGAATGCAACGACCCTCCTCGCTCCTCAGCAACACGCAGAGTCTAGCGCATCCACGGTAACCAGCGATACTGGCGTCAAACGGAAGTCAATTTCACCCTCCACAGAGGACGGACGCGTTGAGAAGCGCGCCAGGAAAGAGGTCGAAGATAATCATACCGCGATGATTGTCGATGGTGCGCCAATCACGTTTACTAGCCACACCGACGTGACTCGTATTCGCAGGATCTGTCAGCATTGCTCCCAAGGAAGCGAAACCGTCGGATTTGCAACAGCCGCCTTTAGAGAATGTGGTGAAGAAATCAAAGGCAAAACGTTTGGATGCAGTCAGACTACTGCAAGCCCATAAAGCGGAGGTGAGCTTTTGCATGAGTCAATAAGACAATGCGAATGACCAGGCATAGGTCTTCGTCGTTGCTTGGAGCCCAGCTACACCGGGTCAGCTTGTATCGGGGTATGCGTCGACGAGATCCATCGCTTTCAATATGATTTGACTCACCACGCAACAGATCACGCGATGCCACAGTCAACTATTGGAACGTTCCAATTGCTTCGTACGAGGGTACATCAACCCGCCCTCCGCGACCGACGCTGACATTGTCCAACCTCGCTACCTCTCCACAAGCCGACTTGACATCCGTTGACTGGAGTCCCGATGGTTCGCTTGTAGTGATTGGGTCGTACGATGCAACACTCCGAGTCTGCACTTCTGGAGGAAAGGCGTATCTCACAGATGACCATCACAAGGTTAGGCGCGCAAGATTGCATTCCGAAGTGGAATTGTACTGATGCCAGGAAGGGCCCTATTTTCGCTGCCAAGTTCTCTCCCTCCGGACAATGGATAGCCACTGCGAGCTTGGACAGTACGTCATGCGTTTGGGACGTCAAAAATAAGAGTCTACATCGGCAATATCGAAATCATGAAGGTAAACTACTATTAGTCTCACCACGGGACTCGACTGATAAGACGTGTCAGAAGCTTGTTGTCTAGATATTGATTGGATCGATGATTCCACGTTCGCGAGCGGCGGGAGTGATAAAATGGTTCATATTGTCTCTTTGAACGGAACTAAACCCATCCAAACTCTTAGGTATGTCAGTTGGATGAACCATCCGTCCATTGAAATTGACGCCGTCGTAGAGGACATGAAGGAGAGCTGACTATGCTCACATGCAACCCGTCACGCACACACCTGGCGACATGCTCTGACGACACGACCGCCCGGATATGGAATATCGAACACCCGCATTCGGAAAATTCAATATCCAGTAGCATCCTCCTGAAGGGCCACAGACGATGTGTGACTTGTATCAAGTGGTGTCCGAATACCCAGGCAGGGGAACACGAGCTGGTAGCAACGTAAGGGATATACCAGATGATTGTTAATGCGGATAACCTCACTCTGTCGCAGGGCATCGTTCGATTTCACTGCCCGGCTGTGGGATTCGGTGACGGGGGACTGCCTGAAAGTATTCACGGATCACACCAAGTATGTGTTTGCCCTATCATTCAGCCCAGATGGGACACTACTGGCGAGTGGCGGCGGGGATGGTTCATTGTATATATACGATGTTAAGGTAGGCGAAGATCAACTTCTCGACCTGGATGACAGGCTGACTGTCCGGTGAAGACGCGGGAACGAAGTTGGTCGTGGTCTTGTGGAGAAAAGACGGGTATTTTTGAGATCGACTGGAAGCAATGGGGGGAACGGAGTCTGATTGCGATGGCAATGGAGCACAAGGTAGTTGGTGTTGTCGATCCAGCGAGATTACCTCCGTCATAAATATGTATTTTCATTACGTAATGAGTATCGGTGACGTCGACGGCTGGCATCTGACAAATCTACGATGACTAACAACCCTAGGACATATATTCGCCTGTTCTTTGACGGAAACCACCATGTTGTTCGTCCTACCTCGCGGCGTGTTACAGGCTACTGTGCGATCTCGAGTCCACCCTTTCTCGACCAACGCCAGTTCCCGCTTTGGTACCTTCAAGAATGTCCTCCAGAAACGTCCGACCATACTGCCCCACTCGTCCAGATCCTCCCGTACTATCATGACAGACGCACAAACCATTACATCGGCCTCCTCACAAGTGGCCTGGAAGAAATTTGCGATCACCGCTGTACGTACCAATTACATCGACTTTCTTACGTTGTCTCAAGTATGTAGGCCGCGGTGGCAGGCACCGTAGTCGTCGCGGAAGCTTTTTTGAATAGGGACACTCGCGACTCATTAAGTGCTACCGAACAGTCTTATTTACATGATAGTTTCAAGTACACAGGCGGTGGTCTTGTGCTGACAGCACTGGCCGCTCGAAGTATGTTCAGGTCTGGTGTTGCTTTCAGGGTCATGTCCGCGAATCCATGTATGTCTTGACCCTTTCTCAATTTCATATGTGTAACTGTGTATTCACCTACAGGGCTCGTTCTTGGGGTGAGTCTTGTCGGGAGCATTGGCTCTATGATGGGAGTCTATTACACCCCTCCGGAAAGAACCGTGCAGAAGCACCTTTTCTGGCTGGCAAGTCCTTGATATGTATCTCGTATGTATCATCTGACTTCTCCTAGGGATTTAACGCGTGTCAAGCTGCGACATTAAGCCCACTATTCTTCCTTAGTCCAGCTATCTTGTCTCGTGCTGCGCTGTACACGTGTGGGGCGGTTGGTGCGCTGTCTTATGTTGGTGCCACTGCTAAGTACGTTCTGTGACTTCGTCGAAGTAATGCTTATATGTTTGGTGAATGACAGGAATGACAAGTATCTGTATATGGGTGGTCCGCTCCTTGCTGGCGTGACCGTCGTAGCCCTCTCTTCGCTCGCTCCTATGGCCCTCCCGCTTGGCATGCGTGGACTCGCCATCGCTGAATCGATCTCTCTTTACGGCGGCTTGGCTGTGTTTAGCGGATTTGTTCTCTACGAGTGGGCATTTCCCCCGTCCTTATTCTGCGATTTGTCTCTTACTGCTTTATCAGTACTCAAAAGATCTTGCAGCATGCACGTATGGCAGAAATGGGTGTTATTGCCAGAGACCCCATGAAGGAGGCGATTGCTCTGGAGCTTGATATGATCAACATCTTGTGAGTGATGATAATGATGAGCTTGACCGCACACTGAAGCTGTCCCAGTGTCCGTCTCGTTCAAATTCTTATGATGCGCTCCAACAACAGGAAGTGATTTATTTGATCTAGTTTATTTTGACCCCCCTACCCTTTCCAGCTGTTACTTCGTAGCGATTATGTTGTAATCACGATGCATAATGCTCCAATTTCCCTACTCTAAAGTCATTGCAGTACAGCTATGGTGTGCCTTTACCCAGATCCTGTAGTATGCCAACAAAGCTTCCAGGATCGACTATCTCAGTACCGCCGTACGTGAGGCGCTTCCCGGTTTTGGCTGCCCACTCTTCGAGGTTGCCATACTCGACGTAGCTTGCACCTCCAACTACGAACACCATACCATCTGTGAAAGCCATGCGCCGTGCCCTGCCTGTGCTTGAGACGCCACCAACACCAGGTCCACTACCAGCCCCAGAAGTACCCAATCCTTGGGCGTGTCGAGGTGCTCGAGGATCGAAGAATAAATATTCGTCAGTTTCTTGCAAGGACTGGTTCGATCCAGCCGAAGAATCCATCAGTGCCTCGGTAAGTCGGGTCACAGGTAGCAATTTATTCGCCGGCAGGAAATTCTTGACGCCTGAAATCAGATTTTCCAGGCCACCCTCTTTCAAACGGTCAGTGAGCTGGTCACAAGCGGGGGGGAAAGGGGGTCAATGGCCAGAAAAACACCGAAGAGGATCGTGCGAACCTTGTTTCCAAACGCTGTAAAACCTCTAAATAGTTCCCCTTGACCACCGAGAACCGGAGTGGATGCCCCACCGACGGTGGCAGAGACAGTCATGCGCGAGATTTCTCGTGTTCGTCGAATGTACTCGAATGCCGCCGTATCTGCACCTGCACTCTTGAGCTCTTTTTCCAGCTCAGTAACATCATCCTTGGAAATTGCGTTATCGGGTGAAGAGAGATAGAACACCAGGGCCAGTCGGAGCTTGTCTTCGGGTCCGAAAGCACCATCAGGCCGAGGAGCGCGGAGCGTCTCCAGAATGGATGATACAGTCTATGACTCGAGCTGTGAGGGGCCACGTCACACGCGACGGCTTTGGGACGCCCACCTGCTTATTGGCCGCTTCTTCCGTACTGAATAGCTCATCAAGACCTCTTTTCTTGATTTGTTCAAGGAGTGCCGTAGCTATATTCATGTGTGTGTCGAGGGTCGCCTTACGAGCAGTAAGTTCGGGAAGCTGTGTTATAGCGGTCTTCAAGTGTGCTGCGTTTGACGAAAGGTCGCTATGTGGTGTCAGTGCATGCTGAAAACATTTTCTGCAACAGGACTTACAGTTGCGAGATATCATTGACGTCGCTGACGCCCGTCGATCGTGTAATCTCCGCGGCATCTTGCTTATACTTGTTCAACTCAGCGTCGATGTCCTCAGCAACTTGAGGGAACGGGTTGGCAGCATTCTTTGCCCAGAAAAAGTCCTTCGCATCAAGGTCGTAGGAACGTTTTTGTGGGCTTGTTACAACAACGCGATTAAGGTTCATGTCAAGACAGTCTGATACAAGGGCTTGATACGTCCAACCATGAGAGATCATGGAGACCAGGTCCACGTTCCTGTCCAGGATGAGCAGCACTGACGATGAATCGATTAGGACGGGGATGAGAGGACGCTTTAAGGAAGAATCATACATGGTCTTTGTAGGTTGGACAACCCAGACGAATCTTGTGAGAAGAGCGAGGTGGTTGACCCATGGGAACGTGAAGCGGAAACTAAGGCATCTCGAATCTTGATGTCGAGTTTCTTGGCCACCATTTCTGCTGCGTTACCCTTGGGGGCACGGATGATCGGGACGTGTCCTGTGGATCGATGAGAATGCATTGGACGTTTGGAAGCATCGTACGCACATACCCGCGGTGACAACGGCACTAAATATCCCACTAGCGATACGTTCGATCTCATCCTCAATCTGTTGTTCACTCGATGACGGGGAGTTGAGAAGTTTGTACGAGTAAAGTGGACTGGGTTGAGATGGACCTGTTTGGAAGGCCACAGAGGGCAGTGGGGAAAACAAGGAGAATAAAGATGGCGACGGCGCGATAAAGGACAGATACTGGTCGACGACCTGATATAAAAGGGATCGATTGGTGTGATGCGTAGTAGAGGACGACGACGAGACCAACCTGCTCCACTAAATCTCCTGTAGCTGAGGCTGCAACAGAGGCTGCAAGCTCTTCAAGAAGTGAACGGGGTAGTGGCTCAACAAAATTGAGATGGAAAGATTCGTATAGACCCTTGTCAAGGTCTTCCGATATTCGACGAATGTTCGCCAAGGTTGGTGCGACAAAGTAGACAGCAGGAACGTCTGGCAACGGGGGACGTAGCGAGTGTAGCTGGCTATGGTGCTGTGAGAGCGAGGAGGAAAAACAATAAGGTTACATACACGTGTAGAGTCACACCAGCATCGCGAAGATCCTGGACACGAAGTACTGTCGCTAGGACGTCTTTGGTTTGCTGGTCCAAGACTAGCACTTTCCATACCAGAGGGGCAGTGGATGTCGGCGCTTTGATTGCAGGCGTAGACTTTGGTTGGTTAGGTGTAGTGGACGGCGCGGCCGCGTCTAGGTTGAGTAAGGCGAGTAGAGCGTCCGTCTGCGCCTGTTGCAAAGTTGTGGGTGCGATGGCCTAACGTAGGATAAGGATGACAGCGGGAGTAGCACTCAAGAGTGACTCACATGCTTGAGGGCAGAGCTGGCCATTTCTCGTCGGACAAGGTTTGGACTCGAACTCACTGACGCGCCGCCTGCAAGGACGGCCTAATTAGTCACAACTAAACTTTTACCAAGTGACACTTGACAACGATGTTACAGAAACACCGATCTCGACACATAGGGTGAGGGTAAGTAAATATCTACTCAATCGTTCTTTCTAGGTAAGTCCGTTGAGCTCGAGCGCTACCAGCTAAGCGCGAACGCCGCATGTGGTGGTGGGATCATCGATCATCCCTCCAATCGACCAACATGCCAACGATCAATGGCATCACTGACAACTTTACTTTCAAGGATAGCCCTGACAAGGGTGTATCGTATCTTGCCTGTGCGTATTGATTCACACATCACTTTCCCAGCCGCCAACTCACTATGTGTCACATCTTGATGAGCCTGTATCCCAGGCGCATTGTTGCAACGGCAATCAACTGCTGAAACCTGCTTGCTTTAGGCTTGGGAAACAGTGGTTCTCGTGTCCGCCGATTTCTCTAAAAGGCCCGTATCCGCTTCAGCACCCTAGGTCGCATATCCCCGCTTTATTTAATTTTTGCCAGTATGGGCCTTTGTCTGTTTTCACAGAAACAGAGGAACTCATTCATTTACAGCTTACACGATCTCACATGGGTTGCGTACAAAGCATTCCTTTTGAAGGGTCCCAGCGCGTTTCTTCCAGGATAAGCAAATCGAGGCAAAAGGAAGGGCGGGAGTTTAGGGCTCTTGACAGATGGCCCCCGTCACCTGTCGTGCAAGATCCCGCCCCATGGGTAAACGGTCACAAAACCTTCGTGCTGCCCAAAGATGGGCACGGCCGTTTCGTGCAAGCTGACACTGTATTTCGTGAACAACGATCGAGCATTCAGTAACGGTACATGTGAGTGTACAGTGTACTCCGAGTCACTGTCAGTGACTTTTAAATTGTGATGTTGATCCAATTGTCGCAGAACTGCACGAACGAAAATCATACTTTCCTCCCTTTAACTTCTTTCAATCTGCAGACGGCGGTGGTTCAACACAGCCTTAGACACGTCGTACGTTGTGTTGATCACAGATTAGGATCACATTCATATGTTACCTTCCGCTTTAAATACTACCACATATCTAAGTGACGTTTAAGCGCTCGGAAGTTGGCATTCCTAGAAGGAAGAACGGCCGGTCACTTCCCATGATGTATAACCTATGACTTTCCGCCCCCATCTGCTGTACAGTGGGTATTTATTTGTTACCGAGCGGATTGATGCACCGTATCAAATTTCACTCAATATAGTTACGATATGAATTGGGGATTTTTTGGGACCCCTTCCGGACCTATGTGAGTGGACAATTACATGACAGCAGAGTCACGAGGTGCAGGAAGGTTTGAGAAAGGGATAATATGATCGGGCTCCTACACCCTGCCGCCTATCTACTTACCAACAAGATCTGACAGTCCTCAAGGTGAGGTACAGCATGACGTTTGGAGATGTGAAAAATAGATCTCGCAAGGTGTAAGCGAGCCTCAATCTCGCCCGAAAGTCGCGATGGCACTGGCAGATTCTAGCGGGGGTCAGCTCTTCCCGCGCGATCTGACGGTCGCCTGATACTTTTAAGTTACTCTTATCCGTAAATTGTGGAGCTCATTATATTGCCCCTGCATATAACCAAGGGGCATAGACGGGGCTAAACTGAAACGAGACCCCATATTAATGATGGCAAGAGAAAGGCGCACGGGGAGGAGCTTTTAAATTGAGTGTCTATGACACGGAAATGACGTTTTTGAGTAGAACCCAAGAGTAGAACCCAACAAAAAGGGGGGTCGTGCAAGTAGCAAGGTGGCTGAAAACTCGAGCGTAATTTGAGAGCTCCCTGTGTTTGTCATGCAAGCTACAATCAGCCAGTAAGAATGGGGAATGACCGAAAACTCTCACCATTGACAAGCGGCGGAGTGGAGCAATGTGTTTCAATCAGTGTGACACACGTGGATCATGATGCACCATAGCTCGTATCGGGCTGTCACATGTCAAGGACCACGGATAGCCTACCCCCTCGTGCAGAAAGCATGCCAGGAGTAGGTGATGACTGGGGACGGAATACCTGGGTTAAGGGAGAATTTCGCTTGCGAGATTATGTTGAGTAATGGCAATAGATCTAATTAGAAGCGGACATCCGCGTCAAAATATTTGGTCGAGTGGAGCATTGAGCTACGTACGCAACACAAGTCCCGTTTCAAGTAATGTCTATGAGACCAATTTTAAAGTATCGCACCGATTGGCTACCCTATGACGCACCTGAGTTGAAGGGTCGATGCGGGACAGCGCAGTAGCGATTGCGTACTGGGTGATGTGGAACCAGACTGGGGATCTGGCGCAACGGTGATCCGGGAATATGCAGGGCGTACACTATGATACGTACCATTTAAAGTTCTCACTCTTCCCTCCGACTGGCAGCTCCACAAGTCCCTCCCTCCTCTCATCCCACATCTCTTCATGTTCTCCAACCCACAGCCTCCGACATCAAAGGGGCATGATGATCCCATCGTATCGTATTCGCAAGCCTTGCACAATTATACGCTCCGTCTCTGGACAGAATCTCGGAGAATGGCCGAGGAAAAGGCACGATCTAGAGCCGCTCGCAAGGAAGGAGAGGCTTCCCGCAGACGGAGGGAGCTTGAGAACTCTCATTCCCCCCAAGCGTCGACTTCGAGCCATACATAATGAAATATGCATAGACACCCGTTTCTATGTTCCGTGCTCCCTTGGTTGGTATCGTAACACTTCAAGCTTCGTACGACGGTTGACTTTCGGCTCATCCAGCGAGCGCGATCTGCCATCTGTGTATCTCTGCAAATCAGCGAATTCGCCTAATCCACCCCACTTAATACGTATCCAGCTTCGATGCAAGCGCGCAGGACGTTGCATCGGCCAGCTTTGTGAGTACTCCACAATTGGTTCGACTTTGGCTAATGTTTGACTAGTGATTTGCCAGTCCAGGAATTTTCCGTAGACGTTTTGAAATCGTCGCCGTTCGTCCAGGACGACGCTGGTTCGACGTCGAGTTCACTGTAACCATGTTGCGATGGAAGAGGAGCTTATATAAAACTAGAAACGCTCCTTAGCTCAGTCAAACTGTTGTATGGATCGTCAATATTGCTAAGATAGTCCATTTGCCTCGCATGGTAATCCTCGATCAAGCCGTGCGAGTCTCCATGCGTGTGTACCCAAAAAGTTTCCCACTTTCCGCTCTGAACACGGCATCCCCCACGAGTAAAGTCACAGAGTCAAACTCCTGCTGGGTTCCATCGTATGAGATGCACGTTTGTGGACGGAAGCGTCACATGGGCAGCATCGACTGGGAAAGAATCAGACATCGTGACCTGGACAATTCTCCACATAAAAAGCTTAGCCGAAATGCCAGTCTTGGCGCCCTCCCAGTTTGCCAGCGAACATGTTGCTCTCACCCAGTCCATGGCTCTCTGCCGTGGTGCTCGCCTTCACTGTCGCGCTTGCCAGCGGTCAACAGTCGGCGTACACCGTGCCGGGCGCTTTCCCTACCTCGCTGTACTCCAAGTACTACAACAGCCCCACCGCAACGTCCGATCAACCCCAGCCGGTCATTTCGGACCCAGTTACTGTAAACTCCATATGTCACAACTGACTGAAGCGCGGCGCTGATTTCTCATTTGCCATTCTCAGCACGAAGTGTTTCCGTTTTCACTCACTGACCCGAACAACATTCCCCAGGTAACCGCAATGCCTCCAGCTAGTTGTCCCGTGTTATCTCACTGTGCGTTAGAATGACACGTCGGACCCGCATCCACTTCCTCCCGTGGCCGGTTCCCTGACGTTGCTGGAGCAAGCCATTGCACAGATCAAGTCAATATCGATCAACCCAATCTTCGGCACGAACCAATGCGCGCGGTGCCAGGCATCACTGGAGGTAGCCAAGTTTCTTGCGTTGAGTGCACCCACCCAAGGACCGAACCTCACTGTTGCTCTATGTGAATACTTCGACTATTCATCGTCCTGTGAAACAAACTATGGTCCCCTTGCCCTCGGTCCGATTTTCACGCAAGTCATGTCGTTTGCCGATGTCGGAGGATATGACGGTCAAGTGAGTGTTCGTCTAGGTGTCCTTTGTTTCGAACTTTTAACGCTCTCTAGCTCATATGTTCTCAATTCCTTGGACTCTGCCCCTACCCAGAGACTTTGCCATTGAATCTTACGGGATGGTTTGCAAAGCCGAAACCAAATCCGCTCCCTCCTCCAAAGCAACCGAGCGGCGAGCGTCTCAAAGTATTACACCTATCCGACCTCCATATTGATCCACGTGAGCACCCTGAAACTTTCTCCTTTCGCTGACCTCTTCTTCTTTCGGGCTTACCCATTTCTAGGTTTTGCTAATGGGGCCGAGGCAAACTGTACCAGTGGACTGTGCTGCCGTGAAAATGCCTACAACAAGAACAGCCCACAGACACCATTGCTACCCGCACCCCGTTTCGGCTATTTCCTGTGGTATGTTCTCTAATACTTTAGACGCGTTGAACTGCATCTCAGAACCTTCCACAGCGACTCTCCCTACTCATTAATTGCTGCCACTCTCGAGGCTATTCCGCCTTTGGCTGGGACAGAGAAAACCGGATTTGATTTTGCGCTCTACACGGGTGATTTGTTGGCTCACGATCCCGTTAATCAGCTATCGAGGTAAGTTAGACAAAAGCTTTTGGTCATTTCATTAAGCTTCTCCCACAGGGCCTATGTTGAATATTCTGAGGTATGGATGAGAAGTGACGCTATCCAATCCTCTAATACTTTGATAGGTTGTGTTATACGACCTCCTGAAACGTATGCTTGGGCCAGGCCCGGTATACGCGACGTTGGGTAACCACGACAGCTACCCATCTGATTTGGCTGCATCTTATTCTCTTGGTGGGGAATTAGGCCAGCAGTTTGGATGGTATGCTTGAGTTCACGGTAGAGATTGTTGCCACAATTAACGTGCGTCTAGGTTGTATGACCATGTTACTGCCCTTTGGAATTATGAAGGCTGGTTGCCAGAAGAATCAGTCGAGTTCTCGCGTGCGCACTATGCAGCATACATGGTGAAGCGCACCGATGGACTGCGGATCATCAGTGTGAACACAAACTTATGTAGGTCTCCACGAGCGAATCTATGTAGCGGCAAAGTTAACAATCTCTTTTTGTTACTCCCAGGGTATCGGTCAGTGGATTTTCCTTTGACCCAACGTTTCCTGAACCATCCACAGATCAAACTACTTCAATTACATCAATGCCTCGTACCCGGATACCTCAGGCATGATGAGGTTCCTGACTGATGAATTGCAGGATGCTGAAGATGCAGGCGATCGCGGTGCGTAATTGGTTGTACGGCGTACAGTCGATACTGATGGGAGGACAGTCTGGATTATCGGGCACGTAGTCAGTGGTTGGGACGGTTCTAATTCGTTAATGAACCCGACAAATCTATGTGAGTTTTACCTACCTGTCGTCCCAACTCGACTAAACCCTTCGTTGCAGTCTATCAAATGTAAGAAGGTCTTGGTCGTTTGAAGCCTTTCTGACGGAATGTACAGCGTTGACCGCTTCTCTCCTCACGTCATTGCGAGTCAGTACGAAATTGTTCCCCCAAGTAACTAGCTAACTGTGCTTAGATATCTTCTGGGGCCATACCCACGAGGACCAAATATCTGTGAGTCCTTAGAAACGCTCCCTAGTCCGTGTTCTGATGACTTCCATTAGATCTTCTACGCGAACAATGGCACAGTAATGAATACGAGCACTGCTCAAACATTATCATGGGTACATTCCTCCGCACCTCTTGATTCCAGGTCTACTGAGACCCTTTAGATCGGGCCTTCGGTGACTCCTCTGACAAACTTGAACTCCGGTTTCCGTGTCTATGAGGTTGATCCCGCTGTATGTCCATGTCAATAATGTTCCAAGAAGTGTGACGTACTAAATTTGTGTCACTCCTAGACATATGAAGTTTTTGACGCTTACACGTGCGTTACGTTGAGTCTGATACCCCCCAAAAAAGTCCTAACATTAAATTGCTTCGGCAGTTATAAAGCTGCCGTGGACACCTTTAGCACCCTAGACTCTCAATACGGACCCACGTTTGAGTTGGAGTATAGCACTAGGGAGGCTTACGGAGCAAACATCCCGTGGAGCGATAATGATCCGTTGAACGCGACCTGGTGGCAGCTCGTGACTGAACGTGCGTCTTCCGGGCAAATGTCTGACCTTCGACTAACCTGGATCGTTGCAGAGATGACCGTGAACTCTACTTTGGTCGAGGTATGTGAACACTTGGATGAACTCGAGGGCTAACCCTAACAAGCAAACCAGGTCTTCAACACCTATCAGGGCAAGAGTTCCGTTCTTACCCCTGCTTGTACGGGAGAATGTGCCACTGCCAAAATTTGCTATATCCGTAGTGGTTCTGCCAGTATTGGCAAGCAGAACTGCCCGTCGGGGTATGGTTCAGTTCAATAGAGTCACTGGCCTCCGAGACGCAGCAAATTTTTTTTAGATCTGTCTAGTAGTGCGGCCCAAATAGACGTATGAATTGGGTGTATATTGTTGTCTGACTGTTGATACAAAGTCGGAGAGCGCAAGAGTACATCTAGCCGTTCTTAGCACCACCCTGTCCACGTCAGATCTAACGTCGCCGTCCTCCAGCGCTACCGCCAAGTACCACGAGCTTCTTTCCGCGCTTACGACTTCCACTCCGTTGTTCAAGTTCATGCCAAGCCGCATCCATATCCCACACATCACTGATCTCCGGAGTCGCGTTCCGGTTGTTTGGCTGAGAGCGGGACGCGGTGGGTGTGGAATGAAGCGCAGATGCAAAGCTCCTTGAACCCCATGCACCAGACACGGGTTGAGAAGTCGGAACACGAGGCTGGAGTTCCTCAGTCTCGACAGCGGGTGGTGGATGATCCACAAAGTCGCGAACGACGCTTCGTTCGCGTGATAAAAGTTTCACCCTTTCTCTCTCTCTCTCTTCGGCTCGTGCGCGTGCGCGGTCGTCCTTCTTCTCCTTCTCCTTTCTCCGTGCTGTCCTCAACTTGAGTGCACCCTCAAAGTTCTTCGAGCCTTCTGGTCCTACAACGCCCTCCAAATCGGCTTCAATAAATACAACATCCGCACCCTCTGGCATGTGGGCAAGGTATTTACAGCGTTTGCGCAGGTCGTCATTGACAGTGCCCTCGGCGGCGGACTCGACGCGGACAGTGATCTCGTCAGGAAACGAGGCGTAGCCGTTGTAATGGGAAAATAAGATCTTGATATCTAGCGGGTGTAGGAAGACAGGCAGGCCTGATGCTGCTTGATAGTAGTAGTAGGTCTGTGTCGAAGGAGGGGGCGGGTTCAAATTACGACGTTGTCGGTGGTTTCTGTTATTAGTGGGTTGCAAGGTCCGGGCAGATTGGGTTGCGGGGTCCAACAGTCCTCCCGGATGGTTATTCATGAACGATGGTGAGTGTTGAGTCGCCAAGAATGCATCAGGTGTCTCGTGAAGGCCGGCTGATTCGACATCAACCCGTTCGGTCCGACCGGTTACGTGTGCATGGCGGCGCTGCAGATCTTCGTACTCCTTGTGGACCTTATCGATAGTCCTGACAAGTAGGGGGGACTCGAGAGCAGCCGCTTTCGCAATTTGATGGCATAGTTTCTCCTCCGCGGCATCAATATACACAACACTAAGTTCATCTTTCGCGGCCACCATCGAGCGTCGCTCGACGCCTAACATGTCTAAATCCTTCGAGAGATCTGCAATTAGATACTGCGGAGTGGCCAGCATGAACTTGGCAAAGTCGTACACGTCTGGAAGGAAATGAAATGGTGCCTGGTGAGGCAGAAGAAGGTCTGAAGGCCATGTCTTCGAGCGAGGGAGTGCTAGGGTGGTAATCTGGGGACGCTGCATAAGGCGCATGCGCATAAAAGAACCCGTATGGGGAGTCGCCTCGAATAGATCGTTGACTGTACAGGAAGATGAGCTGCCCGAAGCAGGAATATCGCAAACCTCGCGCCCGCCAGGTGAAACGAATCCTTCGAACCACTTGACGCTCTTGAGTTGTTTCGCGTTAACCGAGTCGAAGCAAATGGGACAGCGGGCCCATTTAAGATTGTCGGATAGGCTTAAATAATGGAGGATGCACGGGAAACAGAATACCTGAAACAGTTGAGTGGATAGATGAGAATGCGGCCATAGATACTGACATGACCACATTTTGTCATCCTAGGGACAACAGGAGAAGAAAGGCAGATAGGACAAGTGGTCAAGCCCTCGTCTGAATCATGAGTTTCCTGACTTGTCGTCGACGCGTATGCTGACGCTCGCGGGACGATGACCTGCAATATATCTTGCCATTGGAAGAAACTTGGACAAGAAGTCGGTTCAGAAAACAACGGAGATGAGAATGAAGGGAGCGCACATGTCCGGATCCGCGAAATGAACCGTATAGTCACCGGTCGGATTCATGATGAATCTGTACTGGGCGTTCACAAATCCTGGATAGACCAATTGGACGCTACGTGGGATAGCTGATAAGGCTGGTACTCACTCTCCTTGTTCCAGACCTGAGTGGTCGACTTCTTACCACGCCGGGGCAAGCCTTGTGTATGAGTTTGCCTCGGGGGTAGCGTGAAATTAAGGAGATGATTCAAAGACTGAGAGGATGCCATCTTGGATTTCGGGGCGATTTGTCCAGACAACTCAGAGGCCATCGGGACTGACATTGACAAATGTCTCCCCTGATATCGATGGCTGTCTGTCTTGAGGTCGTCGAGACCTTGCTGGGGCCGTTCCCTTGAGAAGGGGACTGACCACCGAGTGGGTGCTATGGCGAATACCCGCATCCGCATATGACTCCAACTACTCGTCACGTGTCACTTGTATACAACTAGTAGTATCTTCATGGCAAAGGGAAAGAATCTGAACCCTGCAGATGCCTACCGTACGTCAAGCTTTCGTTCAAACTATGGCTCGCTTTTAACCAGTCTGTCCTGCTAGGGAAAGCACAGCGCAAGAAGGAGCTCAAGAAGGCAATTTTTCCTTGGAAATCGCAGGTTTTCTTTCTAATGCACTCCATTGCAGTAGAACAAGGCGGAAAGAACCAAGACCCGCGATTTTGCCTTGGTCAAGAAAGACACGCAAGGCAAGTCCCGTCATTCCTTGCCAGTGCGCCCGCTCATTGCATCACAGACCTGGAGGATGAAATTGCAAAACTAGAATCGAATCCCGAGTTATCCGCCCCGGACAACTCCCGGTTGACGAGCCTCAAAAATGAACTGGCAAAGATAATACAGAAGAAGGATGAGTATGTCAAGGAGCATCCCGAGCAACGCAAGCTCGTGTACCGTGCACGTAAACAGGAAAAGGTCGAGGACCAGAAGGAAGCACCTCCCGTGGAACAGAAAAGAAATCTGTTTAACAAACACGGTCTTCCAAGGCACCCGGAGCGCAGTATCTATTATGATCCTATCATGAACCCTTATGGTGTCCCTCCTCCTGGAATGCCTTATGTAGAAAGACGTGGGTGATTAGCTGGAATCCGTTTACCCGTGTGATTTACACACTTCACAGCTCCAACGGTGGATGAAGTGGACAGCGATGAAGGCGAGATTCACACCTCCAACTGTATTCGTTTTGTATTCATTCGTTGGAAGGCTCCGATGAAGACATTGTCATGCCCGAAGGTCCTCCACCGGGTGCTGATCTAGAAGGCTCCGAATGCGGTAGCGACGATGACATTCCCATACCAGAAGGGCCTCCACCGAGTGCTATGCCAAGTGCGTGTCGTATATTGAATCTGTTGCAAAACACCACTGAGGCCGTCGCCCCAGCAGACCAGAATTATCAAATGTCGGGCACAGTTCCCCCGCCACTCCCGCCACCACTTCCACATATTCCAATGAGCAACCCATCGCTCATGATCCATCCGCCTCCACCTCCACCACCTGGCTTCAGTGACGGTGTTTATATGGGTCCGCTTGGCATCATACCTCCCCCACTACCACCTCCTGGTTTTTTCCCTCGTCGGATTCAATCCACTGCCGCGATTCAAGATCCACTCTCATCCATTCCTCACCAAACATATCAAGCACATCGTGCCAGTCAATTGCCGCCTGGCCACCCTTCCTTGCCTCCAAAACCTCACACAGGCCCAAACGCCCTCTCTTCGAGTATGACGCATGCTGGTGCTACGATCTCAGCTGGACCGGAATTGCGCGATTTGAAGAAAGAAGCAACAGCTTTCGTCCCGGCATCCCTGAAGAGAAAGAAGGCATCAGGAGTACCTAGTTCCTCTAAAATCAACGCCGCACCGTCAGTAAATGTTGGTCCGGAAACGTCTTTCCAAGCTCGACCCGACCTCGTTGGCGTGCTGAAGACCCAGTTAGGAACTGTCACCGTCCCGCCGCCGAATAGTCAAGTGCCCGACAACGGCCCACCAAAAGCACCGATCGTGAAAGAAAGAGACGATTATCAGAAATTTGTGGATGAAATGGGTGACTTGCTCGGTCCCCCTGGTAGATCGTGATCGTAGCAGCTTTGTACCCTTTGCTGTTCAAGGAGGGAATACTGTCAACTGCTGTGCGATAAATGTTACGATATGGTACTGTGTGATTTGCTTCCGTGACACTCGACAGTCCATCTCCCGGACCCAAATCTGTGGTGAATGAGCGAGACTATCCTTCTTTGCCCGAGACCCCTTGCACGTTATGGCGGACGCTTCGTCCTCCTGCCTCTTCTACCTCAACAACCACCCTTGAAGCCTCTTCCTGCGGAGATTTGGTACAAGATATTTTCTCTTGTGTTATCAGCGGATCCATCACAAAGGGGACACCGCAAGGCCACCACAGGCGGACTCCTATGGTGCGTTTCGCTGATGTTGGTATGCAAATCCTTCTGTGTAAGTTACTATGTCAACCAGTTTCGCATCCATCATGGGCCTATGTATATCACTCGAAGCGCGCGCAGGCGACCCGGAGGTACAGAACCCGGCGTACTGTGCTTTCAAGTCGCCATTGATGGACGCTCTGCTCAGTCCGGCGGCAAGCAGTTACTTACAGTCAACCTACAGGAAGTAGCCTCCCCCCTTCTGTATTCAAACGTGAAACTTTCTACCGTCGGTAACCTCGACAGGTTTACTGCGCAACTCCGCACTGCAGATCAGACATGGGATTCCATTCGCAGAATACCATACTCTACGCCGGGAAGATGGGTCCAGAGTTTTGACGTGTCCGAGATAACGGCCGTGCATGATTCTAGACAGGCATTCGTGATTGACTCGCTGCTCACCACGGTCTTCCCCCTCATGCCATTCATGGAAAACCTCAAGTTGTCGTCGGCGCTTCCGCTGAGTCGCCGGGCTCTTGCATCTTTGACTGGCAGAGACGGAAACTCTAACTTGAGGATTCTTAGCGGTGTCTGCTACGTCCCTGCGTTCAGCTCTTCAATTTCTGTTGAAGAGGACCCGGTCGTTCGACTGCTTCAAAGGTGTCACCGACTTGAGCATCTGGAAGTCGTGGGGAGCGATATGCAGCCCGCAGACGGAGACTCCGACAGTCAAGATGCAGTCGAAATTCCAGCGGTGGATGTGAAGCTGGATATCCCTCGTCTCCAAACCTTGATCTTGTTGTCGATGCCCTCGTCCTCTCTCATGCATGCACTGATGAGTCCGGCTCTTCCACGTCTCAAGGTGTTACACATCACACCCTACGATGATATTCCCTACCCGAGAGCCGTCACGACACGATTCCTTGATGTACATGGCGAGTCGCTTTCTACGCTCTCGTTGTTTACCCCCAAATGCTGGCCCACGCGCTTCCACCCTTCTCCGCGTACAGTACTCCGTACTTGTCCGAATGCACGCCACCTCTCTCTGGAGACGCCGTTGCCAGCCTTGTTACCTCCCGATGTCGCGGATTCAGGCAAGGCGGGACTCGTTCCATTGCAGATCCTTTCCATCCCTCGTCCCAATCACGATTTCTGGAGGACCCTGGAAGCATTGTTTCCTTCGCTTCCTTCGCTAAATGTCGTACGCGTGAGGGACATACGATGGTTGCGAAAAGGATTGAACAGTCACGCCCAAGAAACGGGGGTGCAAGGCGAAATGCGAGTTTGGATCCGCATGCAGTTCGCCTGTATTAAGTGCCAATGTATCTACA
>JBBPMD010000503.1:0-21116 GCA_038090095.1 Zangia roseola | reverse complement strand
TGTCAGGTTCGTACAGCTAAGGATCTTGATAGACCTACAGAATGACAGACTTCCCGGAGGCGGCTGCGCGACAGTGAGACCATGTTGTCTCCGGAGAAGAAACAGAACATACGTTTGCCATGAATCCAGAGGAACCGTTCTGTAGCCGACCACCATTCGTGATAGCCCTTGCATGTATCCTTGTTGAAGATCCATTTGCACGTTCCTTCATGCTTTTGTCGCGACAAGAATTCTTGTCTATCACTCGTATCGATGAAACCCAGCCACTCGATGATGTGCATTGCCAGTTGAACTGTGCCCGCACAATCATTAGTATAGTACTAAATTCGACGACGAGACTCACTTTTGGGTTCCACTTTCTTGTTCCTTGAAAGGACATACGTGAATGAATTCAGAACACGACACAAGAGGAGCTCACGATCTGTAAAAGTCTTCGTAGAGCGCGTCTGCCGCGAGTTTCTTGTACTCTTGTATGTAACGGATCTCCTCGTTCAACCTCTCTAACGAAAGTGGGAATGCGCCCCTCCGATTATTGTATGTGGCAATTTTTTTGTGATCTTCGATCGCCCTTGTCATGGTATCGCTCGCGTTCTGCATGCGTGCAGCAAACAAGGCGAGGGGTCCTTCTGGGACCCATAAGCTCTCTATCTTCTTGCGGCGTCCGAGATATCCCTCTGCTTTGCGCTCGTCGTTGGTATCTAGAAGAATCTTGGTGCTATTGGCGGCACCACCCACGGTGATGTATTCGTCTAGAAGTCGCCTTCGAGGGCCCTCCGACTCTTTGTCCGAGGCGAGAAACTGATAAAAGCAGATAATGGTCCTCGATAACAATGACGAGAATTCATCGATCTTGGCTCGAACATCGAAGTCGGGTACGGGTGATATCAGGCGAGATGGCGAGTCTGGCGCGATATCTGAATCCATGGCAGAATCTGAGGTTTCGAGAGACCCGACGTAGCAGGTGTGAGCGCTAGTGAGCGCTGGGCCACAGCAACTAAGTTATATTATAAGTAGAACGATGGGCGCCTCACACCCAGTGCAGATGTGACATGATTAAGGTCAAGTTTAGTACTAGTAGGTAGCCTATCAGAGAAAAGTCAGGGCCGACTACTAATGCATTCCATAGTATTATAAGGTGTTTTAGACCATTGGCAAATTGCGATTCTAGAGCATTATTACAATCCTGACTTTTCCCTAGCAAATTCAAAGGTAGGTCACCGGTAGTTCCCGAGTGCAGTTATTCAACAACGGAGGCTTGATCATGAGCGTCTCAAAACTGCACAGTACGCACTTTGAGCTGCATTCATCACAGCGAACTAAGAACATTCAGGGCCTCCTTACCACAATCAATTGCTGGGACCCTCGAAATCCTTCCCTGGGATGCCTGTCACCAGTCTTATAACCTGAAGAAACGTTTCACCGTCCAGGACTTGGCAAATTGTTTACTACGATATGAACTGACCGGCATGCGCTGTCAAGGACGCAGTCTACCTTCGGTATTAGTACTTTCGGGACGAGTATCTACGGTATTAACGGTTCACCCACGGCGGGCATTCCTGATATACTTGTCGCGGAAATCAATGTAGGGCTCCCGCGTCGGATGGTCCCTCTGAGAGCTTATTCCGTGTTTGCTCGACGGATAGGAACTTGGTCGCGTATGGCTTAGCATCCGAAGCTTGAAGTAACCTACGAAGAGTGTCTCCGCGAAAAATGACATGTATAATACTAATTGAGCCTCTCCGGTCTCACTTCGCCAATGCCTGTACAGCAAGCTGCCAGTGCTTGCATTCAGGGACATCGGGTGCCTTGAAGAGTTGTCGTTCTGGAACGCACCCTGTTTCCGATCAAATTTTCGACGCGCTGGTGACTCAGTTACGCCCGCTCCGCTTTTCGGTCCCGCCCGGATGCGATGATGAAATTGTATGGGTCCAGACGCGACTTTCCAGTGGCACGAAGGAGGATGTTAATGAGGGCTTGAGGCTTTGTGGATGGAATTAAAAGGGTGAGATGTGGGGTTGAGGCGTGATGACTAGAGACTTGGACAAGGCTGATGCTTGAGTATCGGCAGCAAAATATTATCCTACGTCGAGGTTCATAGGATTAAATACAGCACCCTCTGGTCGGTATGCCGACGGCGCTTCAGCTGTCGTCGTTTATTTAAATTGATGGGTCCATCGGTGATCGTATGTAACTGTTAGCCCCAACTGGGTACAAAGCGGACATTCCTTTAGGAAACATTTCGAGCGCAACGTCAAACTTGAAGTTCAAACGATCGGACTGGAAAAACACTTTTTTTCGTTGCACATGTAGTATGTAATAGATACACAGTTCTCGACCTATTAACTCGAGATAGGGTAAGGAGAGGAGGGAGGGTATCAGAGGCG
The DNA here is from genome assembly GCA_038090095.1 of Zangia roseola. NCBI lineage: Eukaryota > Fungi > Basidiomycota > Agaricomycetes > Boletales > Boletaceae > Zangia > Zangia roseola. The sequence goes on along the minus strand of JBBPMD010000503.1, from coordinate 18,732 downwards.
AAATCCATCATACAACCATAATTGATCCGTAGAAGATCAGAAAAAGAAGAAAGAAAAAGTCTTAGAGGATACAGATTCCAGAGTTTGATGTGTGCGGGTAAATGGTGTAAATGAGGAAGGAGATATGATGGTGGGAAACGACGAGTCGGGTGTATGTATGTTGACGGGATGAGTCCATTTTCGTAAGCTTTGTTTGACGGATCCGTTGCGCCAGCGCGTCACGTTTTTTTTAGTGTGCACCAGCACCGAGATTCATCGCACCTAGCACGATTTCCCATGCGAGATCGAGACAATCCCAGAGTTCGGGATCATGCACACCGAGAGCAACTGCGTTCCGCCAGACGGCGGCGATGTTCTGAGCAACGTTGGTAAGCGCGCCCATGCTGGGTGCTGAAGAGAGGAGGTGCGATGAAAGTGTGTGCAGGGCAGGGCCGGAGGAAAGTGTGCCCCTTACTGCATGAGAAGACGTGAGGGTGGATAAGAAGGAAGAAGGAACTGCGGGGATGAGCGTGGAGAGCAGTTGAGTGGCGGAGTGCGTATACAGGAAGGTGTGAAGAGGTGCGAATGCAGCGGGTGAGGGCACTGAGAGTGGAAGGACAGGGAGGGTGACGCTGACCGTGGCATTGGGATGCCCAGACATAACGGAGGGAGGGAGGCGGGGGAGGGAAGCACACTGGGACGCAAGAATAACCGCGTGGGTGGGCACAAGAAGCGCAGATGAGTCGTGAGAGGACGACCTGGAGAGTGCGAGGACATGCGTCGGGATATATGGACCATTAGATGCCGCACGTAGCGGAATGGTGAGGGATCGCGTTTGTTGGAGTTGCGACCGGGGCATCGAGGACGGTAGGTGAGACGGGGAGAGTGCCGATGTGGCGGCCAACATCCTATGAAATCGTAAGCAATGAAAAGTAGACATTTGTATACGGTGCTCACTGGTTGGCCTGCACGCGCAGTCCTCGGCGAACGTATTCGATGGCGACGCCAGCCAGTTCTGGCGCGACCGCAGCGATGTTTTGGGTGGGTATGTCAGCGTAGGGAGGACGTTGAAGGGTCCGGGGAAGTTGAACATTGGTGGGGAAGGACTGCTGGGTGGGATACATAGCGGATGAAGCAGAGGATGGGTCCTCGGAGTCCCAGAAAGCTTTTGTCTGAATGGGGTGGGCGGGGCGAACTTGGAACATTATGAGGAAGGAAAAGTATGGGAAAAGGACTAATGGAGCTGAAGACAAGGATGTTGTTCGTGGAATGAGCAGGCTGTGAGTCTGGGATGTTACCGGGGACGATGAATGTTCTTATACTGATCAAAGGGCCATTTGTAGTACAAAGATATGTTGAGGACATGGCCGACCAGGGACATACATTCTTGCACTTTTGGTAAGTCGTTTGTTGCTTTCCATTTAGGAAAGTCGACCGCCTCGCGTCCTTTAGATAAACCCTAATCTCACGCCGATTCCCTGATAATCTTGGTAGTCATCACAACGTTCCTGCAGCCTTGTTCTACCTTTAGTTTCCCCTTTCGGTCTCCCGACAGTGTCCATGTTATTTTCTCGCCTCCAGACAAGGTTGTCCCCGCGTCAATGACACATGTCCCCGATCCACGAGGCTACCCGTTTTCATATGACTTGCACGCGTGTTCGAGTCTTGTAAGAAGTACCTTCAAAATGGTATGCCTTGTTGATCTGCATTCATAATATGCGGCCACGGTCTGGGTTGGGTTGCCGAGACGTCATTATCCCTCACCAAGCCGCTATCATCATTGATTCGACCTTGTGTATCTTGTGGCAAAAATTGACAGGCTGTTGCCGGTTGGTGGCAATATTGACTTCGGTTAACGTTACCTCAAAGTTTATGTGGTCCCACAACTCAAGTTAAACAACACGAGGGCTTACCTCGATGACGGCCTCACCGGCACCACTTGACCTCCGATTGAACCCGATCCACGGCGTGCGGCGTCTCTTATCAATATCGTCTGCTACGCCCACAGGGACACACATCGTACAGAACGGCAGTGTAGAAACGTGTGGTGGCTCCATGTACTCAGGTATATCATGTCGTATGGTCCGGTGTCAGATCAATGAATCACAATTGGTAGGGTGATACTCGCGCACGTGTCCATTCTTCAACTCTCCACCACCCCTCGTGTCCATAGCATAGGTTCGCCAGTTCCGGTCAGTGCCACTACCTCGAGGGTGTCCTGCAGGCAGCCACGCTACGAACTTTACGGGCGGGAAGCTCGCGAGGGTGGCCACGCATACGCACGGCCTCCGGATCTTGCATTCATCGTGTTCGCCACCACCCACTCTCCGGTAACTTTACATCGTGCGATTGTAATTGCGCCATTGGCACGAGTCTGAGTTGTCATGAATAGACGCGAATAGAATTTGGGAGGTCCTCGCGTCTCGGCTAGATTACATCATCGCATCCGAGCTGAGGGGCGCCTATGATAGCCACGTTAGCGAAACGCGTTTAGCTTCGCAATACTTAACCTCCGATAAGTAGACGTAAGTCCTTTGGTCTGCATCAAAGACCTGTCATGGACTTCCCGTTATCTCTTTCGTTATGCCCGTCGGCCATTCGTCCGCCCCGATGAAAGTATTCTGATCTGAGTCTCTCGTGAGACGCGGGCAACAACCCTAGAAAACATTGGTGAGGATGAATATATCCAAATGTAAGGGCGGAACTTGGGAAGGCCCGAGCATTCGGTATACTTCCGATTAGTATACCGATGGAGTTGAGCGGGATGCCGCATCGTGCTTTCCGGCCAGATGTTAACTTGGAGCAGATGGGGCGTGTAGAGATGATGATTGCGATAAGACTGTGAAGCGTGTTCATACCATAGAAGTAAGACACTTTTCCTGAAGGATCTCCGCGGAGTGTGGGGCAGATTTTTGCCAGATCCATCAAATCACAGCAGATCTGTGTGGTGAATGTACCGATTGAAGAACACCCATCAAAGTACCGATCGAGAGCTGGCCAGTCTCGTTCCGCGGTACCCTGTGCGCATATAGCATGGATACGAACTCTCCGCGAGAAACCAGTGAGCACAGATTGCAGCACGAGACTGGCGGGAAAGATCCGCAACGATCATTCAATGAGACCGTTTTGAAATACTGGTCGGCGCAGCAGGGAATCTGCTGCGGTGTACCAATGATAGCAGGTTCCTTATCGAGAATATTAAGCCCCCTGGCGGCTTGCGGACCGAAAACAGGTTGGGACTGAGAAAAGTGGGGAACACGATGCAGCCAGAAGAGGGTCATGGTAACATAAATCCAGATCCTCGGAAAGAAAGTGAACGATATCACATCTACCTGTTCTTCAAGGCCCCCCATCTTCACCAGTGACAGCCGTTGACACTAGAAATCCGGCCCGTCAGCTGTTTTATAATCGATGTATACGGTCAGTCACCAGACCACACTAGGCCTGGATTCATTCCATTTGTGAGAGGACGTAGTACATACTCACTCAGCTTCCTGTTCGCATACGTAACCTCTGAGCACGTGTGAGTGCAAGTGATCCTAAGTGCGGCAATAGGGGATAAAGAAGACATGGCAGCAGTGAATGTGTCCCGCGCCGCTCACCTACGTGATTCCCAGAAGAAAAAAAGGGACTGAATAGAGGGAGGAGTATATTTCAGCATACGTATCAAGCTTGAAAGTGAGCGTGACTTCACGGAGTGACAACAAACACGTGACTGTATTGTCACGCTGGAAATATACGGGGACCGGCGGATTGCCCAAGAACATATAAGATGAAGTATTGTCCTCAACCCCTTGGCGACTGAACTGCACGCATTAAAGAGCAGCAAAGGCTACAGTCATCCTGTGAGTTTCGGAAGTTCCGCGTTTCGCGTTGAAATTTCCACATGACGTGCATGGTCCGTCTGATTAAGTGACAGAAAACTCCCCTTTAATTGGATAAACTGTTGTGGACTACGGCCGCCATAACTTCCCAACCCTACCCTGGGTGCGCACCCATTTAATGTACTGACTTCAACATCATTTCCCCCGTGAACGCGAGAAAAGAGTCCACGATCTGTCGTCGCTTGACATTCGGCGGTGATGCCACTGAAAGAGATGACTGACATTGCGATCGGTAAAATCGACAGAGGACTTAAGTGGGTGCGAAGCTTGCAAGGAATCCCCACAACATTAGAGTACGTACTCACATCCCAATTTAACTACCTTCCTTTCCCGAGGACCGTCACATCTTATGAAATTTGAGTTCGTGACTATCCCACCCGACAGGGAAGATCGGGCTAACTTCAAAATCGGAAACTTTGCTGCCCACGTGCGGGGTATTTCCGCCTCAGAAGGGACTTGTTGTGGGGTAGGAGTAAAAGGTTTGGTCCGCGGTCTACAATTCGCAGATCCAGTTTGAATGCTAACAGTAAGCAGGATGCACAAAGAGGTAGTGCACATGGAGAGTAAAAAAATTGAACCATTCTACTTGTCTCCCGATAAATAACCCAAGCCGAAAATCTCTGTATCAAACATACTGGATCGTGACCGACGATCCGCTGGTCGAGACAGATGTCAAAGTCTGACCATTCTGCTGGATATCAATGATGGTGGCCCCAGAGGGAGTGTAGGTCTTGGTACCAGTCGCTTGGGCATCCGTAAAGGTGACCGTGCCAAAGTTGGCAAAGGATACGGGCTCGGAATTCACATCATAATCTTCAACGATCCACTCTGCATTCTGACCGCAAAGAGAAGCGGAAGAGCTTAGCTCCTTCGATACTGTCTGGCCATTGGTCAGATTTTCGATTGTTGCAGTCCCGGACGTCGTGGAGGAGGCGGCAACAGTGAGTTTGATGACATCTCCAGCTGAGATAGTAATGCCAGAGAAATCGTAGCTATAGTCTGGGTACCACTCGTACCACGCTATTCGAAAAGGAACAGTGAGACATGCTCTGCATGCATAATCAAAGTCTTGCCACTTACCATCATAGGTGGGTGTCCCATCGGAAGAAACGGTGAAGTCAATGCCGGTTTGGAGTATAGCATTGGTACAAGTGTCTCCATCGATACCAACCCACGCACCCGCAGACGAACCAGACGAACCCGAAGGGGTGGGGACGATAAAGGTACCGGTGACAGAAGTGAAAGTGTCCTGTTAGGTCAAAGTATAATGAGACCAAATGCCGTCGTAGACTGTGGAGGTGTTACATACATCACCCTCCTCCCACACAGCACCAGCCCAATTAGTGGAGTATACCGTATTGGTGACAACACTGACGTCTTGGGCAAGAAGGTTTCTGATTTGCGATTGACGGCCCTCGCGACGGCGAGTAAGGCGAGCGCCTAGCCCAGACGGGATGGCCAAAGCTCCCGGGACGAGCAACAAGCCACTGAAAAGTGCAACGTTGAAAAGCATGGTGAAGTAAGAGTAGTATGTCCTCGGATGGATGGAATCCTGATGTAGAAAGAGCAAGTCAACGAGCTTTTATACATTTTCCATATGATTGAAGCATACCGCATCCAAGCCTGGTCTTAGAACATGGACGCCGAATTCCGATGCATTGATCAATCACAACAGTTGACTTTGCGGCATGGCATTCATCCGGAACGGTGGGCATTGTCCACAGCATGGTGGCGGCGCAGGCTGAACCTTGCCGAGAACATTATCTTCTTGACCATGTTATGTTCCTAGCGAGAGGTCAACACGCGAAAACCGTGTTACCTTTTAGCCTCGAACTGAAGCAATACCGACCAACTAGAACTCCTTGGAGGTCTGACGGTCATCGACCTGCTGAAGTCAGTCTCCGCACAAGGCGTCATATCAGAGCTGAGGGCAAGCCTGAGAAAGCAGGAACAAACGCTGATCCTAGTACCAGCGTAGTAATTACCGACACCGGTGGGCCATACCTAAAATACAGCTGAAAAAAGGACCATTTTTCCCATGATGAAAGCAGTCTCGTTTCCAGTCAAAATGGCGCCAATCAGATCGCAGCCCTTCTGGCTGTCCTCGATGGTTGATTCGTCCTGTGTTCGTGCAAAGTTGTTTCCCCACCGTTACGAAATCGACATTACGACATCCTGACCGTTTGGTGCAACAAACACTCACGATGCCAGTGTGATGCATCAGTAGGTCTGTGCAACACGCACCTGTGTGCAGATAACAAAGCAACAGAGATATGGAAATCCTGTACTTTGACTTTGAGCGTGCTATATTATAGTCGCAATTAATGATATCAGCGGTGCGATTCGGAGCAACGCCATGATGATCGTGATTTGTTCCTATTTTCTTTTAAGGTTTATCGTCTGCCTATGCCTCGTCATTTCGTTGTACAGACCCACGCCTCGATCGAATAAACACTGCATTCGAGATGACGGCAACTCAGGCTTTTTCAGGGGTTGCCTTGGGACTGGAAGAACCGCGCCCTTCCCCCAGCTTCCCCTCCAACCACTCACTATCCTCGCTCGCCAAGCCCAACGACACGAGGCGACATCCAAAGACTGGAGGATGGGACTTACAGCTCGAACTTGAAACTTGAGATCCAAGGAAAGACGACCATCGTCATGACTTTCAAAAAACGACTGGGCGAGTTTCTCATGTTTGGCTGCCGGGTCTGTTAAAGGTGGACTCGAAAAACACATTTGTACGGCGTAATTTATTGCTAGAGTTCTGCGTCGTGGGCGGGACCGCCGAGCATTGAATATGACCCCCAGGTTTCCGTGACCTCGGAGACAGCCGTGCAGGTGTGCCACCTTCCTAGAATCTCAAGTCCTCTTGATCAACCCTACTGATGACTAGGTACTGCGACTGATGTTACTACGGGTACTTGAGCATCGGCCATCTCGTGGGGGTTCGGCGGCTGACCTACGGCATGCATTCTTAAGCTTGCTGTCGGGTCTTTCGAGTACTGAAGTACGAGGGAGCTACGCGTCAACACGTTCGGGGACATTCCGTGGAGGTAAAGCAGAATATAAACCAAACCTGCGAGGTAACCTCACTGCAAGGGCCGCGCGAAACCAGGAATATCTGTTATCACTTCACAAGGGTCCCAAGTCCAGCTAGTGAATATTAATCATCAATTTCTGTACACTTCTTCCTACGCAGCCATGAGCATGTATTACTCCTACAGGGTGACCATCCTGCCAAGCCTGGATCCCCGATTGTATGTTGTACATTTACGTTAATAACTCGATAGTGTTGAGGTGGATATCAATGATACGTCGAGGCCGATGAGGTGTCCGAAGTCAATAATTATTAGTTCATATATTCTCCGCTGTTGCAAACCTGCTTCATCCATGCGGAACTGTCGCCGTCTCAATACTCCGGACTCCCCATCTAGATCTAGAATGACGATTCAATGAAAGCCTTACTGGCTTGGATCGTAAGACTGACCTGTCGTATGGCCGATATCGACTATACTTCTCCACGCCTTCTGGTCTCGCTGTTTCTCGACGCCCACGACCCTGTGCCTGCAACCAACTCTACAGTGACTTCGTGTGTCCTAGCACAACCCTTGATGTAGCGTCTGGCATTCAAGTTGGCAAGAAGGGTGTTACAATACACCGGACAAACTGCCATAGCGGGCACCACATAATAGGGCGCGTCCTCGAAGACATACATCTAAAGGACTTACATCAGGAAACGCATGCTGTAAATGTATTAATGGCGCACTAGAGTGATCGTCAAGAGGGCGAACATGGCTGGCCAGATACCCGTATTTACCGCAAATACTGTGACACGATGTAGAACGTGTGCGGTGCTTGCAGACCAAGAACATAATCAGTTACACTCCTGCCAGTAGCCGGTATGAATACTTACCTTGTAAATCCGTAGGGGGTCCGTTCGCGGAACATTAGAAGTGCCATGAAAATGGCAATCGTGACATCTGCCACGACTCCAACACAGTAATAGATGGAATTCAGACTCTGTCCATGGGATGCGTGAGGATGCCGATTCGAAACACGATGTTTAACCCTTACCGTAAACACAGATCCCCGCAGCAAATCAAGCCTAATTAGATGCACCCTGGATGAGCAACGGAAACATGTGTTAGCAACTTATGATTCAGTGAGTAAGTCAAACGGACCCATTCGCATAGTATAGGCTGTCTGCGGAATAAACTAAGTGAGACATCAGTGTTGACTGATCCGTGGATAATCGGACAACATACTAATCACAGTTACTTTTGATCGGATTAGTACCATCAGATGTCAATTTACGACCAAGGCCAGGACGTACCGAACTGCAGGATAGCCAGAACAACCTATATTCAACGCTTAAGCAAATCTGATAAATCTTAGAAGAGGTTTAGGGTACCCAAATGATTGGCGGAATGATATTTTTCCCGCTGACTGAGTGGGCGTGAGTAGAAGGAAGAGTGTTCAATGGTCGAAACGTACAAACGTAGATTCGATACACCAAAAATCCTTGTACGGATACCGAGACTATGGCCTGAATGACATGTCAGTATCCGTCCAAGCCATCGAAATAAATGCCTACCGTGAAAATAAATTGAAACTACGGCTTGTCAGTGGGTATATCACCAAACTACAAGTACAACCCACCACGAGTTCACTGAGGAAATGGTCAGAGCATGGCCCTAATTCTAAAAACAATGACTCACGGACTCCCGTTCAAGTACGCGTTGGGGTTCTCCAGACCGCCCATGATGTATTTGAATGCTATAATAGGCCCAATATGAATATAATGACCAAAGTGCAGCGCGTGGCAGAGAACGCACCTCCAGATATAGTCAATGCCTCATGGATGGTATTTAGCGCCCTATCGCGAGTCATGAAGGAGGTTGCAAACAACGTCAGAGTCGACAAGCCCTTACCATAGAACTGCTACCTGGAAGTAAATATATCAAGATTTGTCATTGCGAACATGCACATGGCTTGGCTTACGAAAATCTTCGTGCGTAAAAGATCGTTCTCATAACTGGAACAAGGGACATGGCGCCGGTGAGTACACGAATGAATAGCGGGAATCAAGATCCTACTGGACGTAATAGAAGAACCTGGCCATACTTTGAGTCCATGACGAAGCATGTTGGAGAGCGACCATGACTCACGTTTGCATGCATGTAACACCGTACAATGCTGCTGACAAGACAGCACCGAAGAAAGAGGCACTATATTCCGATGTAGCACTAGGAATTGAATAGGCGGTGGTCGACATGAGTCGTGCCGACCCAGCTATGCTCTAGCCAGGAATCTATAGACTTTAATATCGAAGGTGTGACGCAGTGGCAGGAACCAGGTTGTATATATACTCAAATGCCCGGCATCATGCTTACACGAGTCACGGATAGCCCGGCCTGCCGCTCCGACAACCTTATTAGCATGGGGTATTTCATTGGAATGAAGCTAACACTATACCCGGATGCATCAAAACAAGGTTGGTACGGCCACATCAGGCCTGGGAAATATGGCTGTCCCGTGATGGTCGCACATTTAACTTGCTCATATTAACACCGTGGGCCAAGTTTCACTCCAGAAGTGGTCTAGCAAACGCGAAGCTCTGACCCTCCTGTAACTTGCCTCGCCCGTGTGAGTGCTCCAAGGATAAACGCACGAATGGGGAGATAGTGTCCATAGGGATGACTGCGCAACCATACTGCGGTGCAACGTCAGAGACGACATATCAGTGAAGAAAGCGCCGAGCGCTGATGGGGTCACCTGTGCCTTCTCGAGTTGGCTGGGGGCGCCGTTGGATGGGCAGAGATGGCCGAAAACTGCAGCAAGGCAGGCCACCTTCCCTCCAAAATGGGAACGGTGGCGTGTCGCCGCGGTCAGTTTACTTGGTGCGTTCCTGGGCCGAGACCGAAGACGGTGGGGGAATGGCATCACTGCCAATGTGATCGGGCCCTGATATCATTGAATCATTATCGAAGGGGCGGTTGGAATATGTGATGAGTCCCGAAAGAGGCGTTCGATGTCGTGAGAGCAGCGGCGATCTCTCTGACGGAGATGGTGTATTGAGTCCGACTCAGTATGGAGGCCCAGTGAGAAAGAGGGATATGTGGTTGTATGTGAGGTCACGTAGAAAGAGGCAATAGGTGCATATGGAGGACGTGACAAGTCGAAACTTTTGATTGACTGACTCAGGGTATGTAGCATCAGGGAAAGGTCAGGACTGTGCTATTATATTCCATAGTAAAAGGGTTTTTAGGCTATTGGCAAATTGTGAAAAAAGGATCATGATGCGTGCTGACTCGGCCTGAACGTATTCACAAAGTGGACTCAACCGCTCCTCGTCACACTCCGAGCTCCAAGGCATCCGTGTCGGTCGGAAGGTCGGAATTGCGGTGGATAACACGAATTCGGACGACCGCTCTCAGCGGCTACATTATTCTTTAATTTATCCATTATCCGAGTTTGAGTCACCTGCATCACTTGAATCTGAAGCTTGAAGGGCTGCTTGGCATCAACACATCTGAACTCGGTGTGGGAAGATCATTGACCACTGGAAGACCACAGGATTTGGCAGCATTGCGGTACCACTGGTGCACTTAGATAGCGTTGGTCAGGCAGACACATTTGTATCCGTCAGCTCAAAATAGTACACCTTCCGCTGTGAAGTGACCTACGTTCCAGGTATGCTAACAGCACAAATAACAGTCCTTCACAACTTCGCTTTCACACCAGACTCCAAGTCAGCCTGCTTTTCTTGCGCCATCACCTTCTCGAAATCCCGGAACTTGCGGTACAGCTCGAACGACTCTGGGTTTGCAACCGTCCCACTCGGAGTCATGTCAACCCCAGAGACAATCTGTTTCACAGCAATCTCGGTCTTCTTCCCATTGACCGTGTACTAACGCAAGAGTGACAAAAAGAAAACGTCAACGTCAGCGCTGGCATGCAGGTCCCCATGGACCACTCACAGGTATATCATCTACCTCAAATATGCCCGCAGGCTCGTGCCGCCTACTCAGTCCTTGCCGGATCACATTTCTAACCCGCTCTCTCAGCGCCTTCCCGAGCGCGCCTTTGTGTCCCTGCTTCAGCTTCAAAAATAGGAGCACGCGCTCGTTGTCCTCGCCAGCCCTCCGTTGTCCGACGCACAGGGCGTCTTCCACGGCTTCCAGCCCCTGCGTGTTCCCGTTGACGAGGTTGTAAATCTCGGCGCTGCCGAAACGCACGCCGCTTGGGTTGAGTACGCCATCACTTCGGCCGAGAAAGACGAAGCCGCCCGTGGCAGGATTGCGGACGATAAAGTCGCCTTGATACCACACGGGCGTACCATCTGGAGTGGGCGGAAACGCGCGGAAATAAGTCGAGAGAAATTTGTCATGTGCGGGCGTATCATTGAGGAAGCACAGAGGGATGGATGGGTGTGGGCGCGTGATGACGAGTTCGCCAGGTATGCCAGCATTAGGAGGGATGGCTTGACCGGATGGGGAGTAGACGGAGACCGCCATCCCAATGGACGGGCCTTGGAGTTCTGTTTCCAGAGATCGGATGATGAAGTCGGATGAAATTCGTAAGAGATTCACTCACCACCTGCATAGAGAGGTTTTGACAGCACAGCCGTCACGACTAGACCATCCCACTCCGGTCAGAGTTTACTTCACAGGGGTACAGGGAAACTGACAAGAACAAAAGACATCTGTGCCCCCACTCGAGCTGCCAATATATACATTCCCCCCGAAAGCCTGATGAGTCCAGGTCATGAGCTGAGCCGTCAGTACCGCGCCAGCAGCTACTATTTCACGCAGGCCGGTAAAGGGCGTGGTTGAAGAAGAGATGGAGAGCGGATCGACCTTGCGCGCTCGCAGCTCCGAGAGGAATCGCGGCGAGGTACCCAAGATTGTCACTCTGTACAATTCAAGAAATATGGGTCAAAATTTGAACGACTGTATGAACGGAAGGTGTATTACCCCGCCCAATCGATGAACCTCAGGTATTCCCTCACATCAGGGAAAAACGGGGAACCCTCGTATAATATGATACGTGCACCACAGGCAAGGCCTGCGAGCATGTATGGCCACATTACCCATGCCGTCTATGAAGCAAGTGAGATGACGAATTATCAGTCAGAGTGTTTGCATACGGTGGTATACTGAAAGAATACGTCGGTTGGTAACATCCCAAGGTTAACGAGGCGGTCCTTCTTGCTATTGACGAGCGCACCCTACGAAGTGTTAGGAAGACATCTCCTAATCTTGGAATCGATATCAGTGAAGCCAAGACTCACTCCAGCAGTATGCACGATGCATTTTGGGGGACCGCTGTTTCCTGATGAATAGAGTATGTACAGCGGGTGGTCAAAGGGGAGCTGTTCAAACGTCAGCGGGTAATCCTCAGACGCTGATGACGGGTTTAAGAACGCGTCAATAGTGATACTTTCATATCCGAAAACCGTCAGAATATGAGAAAGTCCCAAACACCGAACTCACCAGTGGGGGACTCGAATGATGTCCCCGGATTTCTCGCTCCTCAGCACAACAGCTATGTCTAGCCCATATCCGCCCGTCTTCAATTCCTTCACGACATCTGCAATCTTCTGCGCGATGTTGACGGTATTTCCAGCGTACACAATCTCAGAGGAAGTGAAAACGATCTTGGGACGGATCTGACAGTATCTGTCAAGGATCCCAGAGGTGCCCATGTCCGTCGCCGTACTGGAGAATACAGCACCGATGGAAGCGGCGGCGAGAGCTATCACGACACCGGTGACAGAGTTTGTGATGATAGCTACTCGCGATAAATGGAAGTAGGAATGGAATGGAAGTAGAACGTACCAGCAACCCTATCGCCGACGCGAACGCCTGCTCTCTTCATGCCAGCAGCCATGACACGAACCATCTCCCTCAGCCCGTGGAATGTGTACTGTTTAACACTGCAGAACTGAGCATTATCGGGGATAAGATCGTATTCATAGGCAGCGGTAATAGCGATGGCGGGGTCATCCTTCCAGAGGAGGTTCTCTGCGTAATTGAGACGCGTGCCGGGAAACCAAGAAGGGCGTTCGGGGATCGCACCAGGTACGATTATCTTGCGCGCAAAGTGTGAGGATGATGCTTTTGAGCCAAAGCCCATGATCGTACCTTGTTCGGTTGAGGTGGGACAGAGGCGATAATCCCCAGGAACCCCCAGAGGTCAAGCCAGAAAGTGTAATCGGAGACCGAGTAGGCGTGGAGATCGTCATGGTCCTCTATAACTTGAGCTAATGATAGGATGGAGGGAAGTAGAGACGTACTTAGCTGTAAGCCTCGCTTCATGTTGATTTCCCTTCTGAGCTTCTCGCAGACCGCGGAGCCTGGGTGCCAAGGGGACCAGAGTAACTTGGATTCATCAAAGCCGTATGGCGTAGGAGGCACCATTATAATTGTAACTCGGTAGGAAGCAGCCAAAGATTGGACCACCTTGGGTCCATTCATTCATCAACGCCAAAAAGAGGCGACCATCTTCCTCCTGGGAGACCGATGCGGAACGCGGCACCGAGTCATACTAGCTGGTTACCAGAATAAAGCTCAAGGTTGAGCCGGGCCAGCTAGACCGGCCATCCAGATTATGCCGAATACGTATGATCCATTCTAGTGGGGGAAAGACGGCGTTTCCAATGTTAGACGCATCTTCATATGGTTCTCGACGTCACAGCTGACATCTCATCCTAGCACGGGACTCTCACGAGCGGACCGTTTCCTCGTGATATACCGTGGGCCGGTAACACTGATAAGTCACTGGCATCCCGAGTCTTTTTAGTTCCGGACAATGTCGAACCACCTGAACCACACGCCAGCCAGAACATCCACAATCCCGTACGCACCCGCCCCCGGTGGATGGTCATCAGTACACCCCCGCCCACTACGCCCCATCCTTGCTCATCCGGACATTGACAGTGTACCTACACCTCCATTATCCGTTCCTCCGAGACCCCCCGTCTTCTATACCACCTCCTCCAATGTCTACCGACTCAGTACCCATCTCGTTCCCGCCGCCTACCCGCGACTCATACCAGATCTGCCCCACCCCGTCATACCCGCTTACGTTCCCGGCGAACCAAGCGACCGAAGCGAGAAATTAGACTTGCTTGTGAGCCAGACCCGACAAACCCAAGAGGCCTACACGAACGGCACTCTTGGTGGGAAGCCGAGCGAGAAGCTCCTCTGGAATTGCCTCAACCGTTACGTGCGCACGCCCAAGAGAACTCGTTCCGGTGTCACTCTCTTCTTGGCACACGCGAACGGATTTCACAAGGAGGCGAGTGCTTTGATTGGTAAGCATCGACCATGCGGCGGCTAATGGCATCCGACAGACATGGGAGACGATGATCCGGAACTTGTTGGATGCGCCCGGTGGCGAGTTGGTCGATGAAGTATGGTCATGGGATGCTGTCCATCATGGGGATGCTGCCGTTGTGAATGCAGAGAATCTTAATGGGATATGTGCGTCATGCATTCACACCCGCGACTACTATTTATCAACGTCATCCAGTCGATTGGCTCGACAACTCGCGCGACATTGCCAACTTTCTCCTGAATTATTTGCCTGAAGATGTAGAACCGATGCCCCTACCCACCCGATTACCACGTGTACCAGCATCTGTTGCAAAGGCAAGAGAAGATCACGGATATCGTGCGCGCAAGCTAGTGGTAGTGGGTCATTCCCTGGGAGGGTGCACCTCGTGAGTAGATGTAATACCATTCAAAATCCCCTATCTAATGACTGCATACAGATTAAGGGTCGCCTCTGACTTTCCAAAGTTGTTTTCGTCGTTCGTGCTTGTGGACCCGGTCATTGTCAGAACCTATACGGCCAAGGTAGGACATCACTACCAAATGGTACTCAACGCTTTTACTCGACGCGATCGTTGGTCATCTCGGTACGTGTGACAGCGTAAATTAATGAGGGTAGAGACTGATTTCAGGACAGGGAAGAAGCCTTCCAGCTGATGAGAAAGTCGCCTTTCTTCAATGTCTGGCATCCAGATGTGTTGCGAGACTTCGTGAACCATGCTGTCATTGACGACCCCCATGGAGGTGTCAGGCTCAAAATGCCCACGTTGCAGGAAGCACTCACGTTCGCGCACCGAATGACACCTTGGGAGACGTGGGAGCTGTTGGATAGGTTGGACGAATCGATCGCACTTCGATGGATCATTCCCAACATCCCGTGCGTATTCCAACGCACACCACATCAAATACTAACCTCGTTGACAGGATGACGACTAGGGAAGCCACGACCGAAAAGGTGTGGCGGCGACCTGCCAATGCATCCAATGTCGTGTTTCACTTTGCTGGCCATTTGGTATGATTTCGCTCTGGATGCGGTGCATTGCTGAGTCGGAATTTGTCGTCTAGATCGCGCAGGAGGCCCCTGTCGAGCTTGGTAAGTAGTACTCGCCTGTTTGACAGATTTATCAGCTGATCGGCGGGGTAAAAGCGCATGATATTTCCGACTTTTTATTGCGCAAGTATGTATTTGCGAAATCGCATCTGTGATCATGGATACGGAGCGGGAGTATTTATGGTCATTAAAATAGCTTATAGATAAGACCCACTTCGAGTACCTCGTGTTATGGTGGCTTGTAATTGAGCGACAGTTGCTAGTGGGTACAGCCCCAGCAGCTGCAGTGCTTTCGTGTTCGTAGTTAGTCTCAACCTTGAAGTAGGTCCGTCTTTCTCCTCAGATCCTCGACCTTGCCCCGGTGCTCCCAGGAACCCTTGCCAACACTATTTTTTTCTCTCTTGACTCCCAGGCTACTTGACTCTGAACCTACTCATTCCCATCCAAAATCGCACTTTTAACGATTTTTAACGATGAACGCTATTTCACGCCAGGACCCGATGCTGGCATCGTTTTCCAGTTTACGACCATCACACTCTGGTACATTGAGCGGCTTTCCGTTCTCTATACACCCACATCCGACCTCGTGGCATTCACAATGGCCGGCCTTGTTCATCGTTCTTGTCTCACTCACTGTTCTTCCGGTCACTGTCTCCGCGGTGCCACTAAAGGTCAGAGCGGGTGTCAATGATGGGATACACGCAAGAGACTCTAGCGGGAACGGTTCGTCAAGCAACGGGGACATTAGTATGAGCGTGTGGGTGCGTCGGACGTTTTGCTTTTGTCTTGGGACGCTCTGCTCATGCCTTCGATATGTCCTCCTCGATGACAGCTTCCCATTCTTCTCGTCACTGTCGTGTTTATCCTCTTCTCGTTCTGCACGTGTGTCCGACGGTGTTCGGCGAGGGATGCAGCCTCGACGACGAGCGCGAATGGGAACCGATCCACGTCGACCCCTGCTGCTAGCAATATGACCCGGCCACGTCGACGACCGCGTAGGACGCCTAGCCAGATATCGACCAAGTCACTGCCGCCATATATGAAGGAACCGGGGGACCAGGAGTTGGTGCTCTTTCGGTACGCCACGGTCCGTTCCCCTTGGAGACGTTCCTGCTAACATGACATGTCCTTCCCAGGGGTCCCTCTGAGATGGAGGACGACCAAGCCCCGCCTCATGGGATGCCCACGCTCGCCGAGGACGACGAAGAGCACCCAGAGATATACAATGCGACGTTTGACATCCCACTCAACCGGATTGAGTCGCTTGACACGATGGCAGATTCGTCGACGACGCATCTAATGCGGAGCGTGTCAGTGTCGGTTCCGAGACCCCCTGAGTTGCATCATAGCGCGATGTCGCATGATGTGCGTCGCAGTGCGGACCGGCATAGTTTGTCGTCGGTTGGGAGCGACGCGGATTTGTTGGGGGCACATGCGCGGGGGATGTCTGTGGGTGATCAACCTGACCCGAGGGGGGAAGCGCCGTCGTACGCGGAGGCTGTTGCTGCGCTGGAGGGGATGATGACGGTGATATCGTTGAACGACCCTGAACCCAGTCCTATTCCTGCGGCTTCGACGCCTGCGGTACCACCGCCCTCACATACGGCGGATGTGTCACCGGCTGGAAGAGGACGTGCACGGTTCAGCTTCCTCGTGCATAACCCCTTCAGTTCACACCATTCACACAATCACACCTCTTCGAATGAATCGGTACGCCCGGAGTCACCCATGCAACATATACGAACTGGTTCACGATTATCGCGATTTTCGTCACGCGAGTCTCACGAAACGCATCCCTCCCGCACGCCTTCGAGGAATGATCTTCGACGGTCACACTCACGGTCGAATTCGAATCTGTTCCGGACGTTCCGTGGGCAGTCGGGGGTGCACGCAGGGTCATCGACGATCTCACTGGATACTATTTCCGCCCCGCTCACACACACGGTCACGCGTGCCGAGTTCTACGCGCCCAGGGGAGGAGGGTTGTTGACTCCCGAACAGATCAAACTGATCACGAGCCGAGAGGCGTTGGAGAGATTCGGTATGCCATACGGCCCCGATGCGGTTGCGTTTTCAATGTCGAGGGACAAGCTGGCCGAGATGGGACCACCCCCAGACTTTGAGAGTGCGACAGGGGTGCATCAAGAACCATCCGGCGTCTCGGGTAGTGGCGATGACGCTGCAGAAGGCGCTGTGGAGACGACCGCATCAGATCCGAGCTCGGACAGTGCAAGTCGACGCGCCTCGTTATCGCATCGAGCGGACGAACGTGCTGTATCGCGTGCAAACAGTGTGATCTCGTACGCAACGGCGCACGAATCGGATGAGGAAAGGCATGGGGAGGCGGTGGAGATGGACACATCTGAGTGCGAGATTGGTGAGCCCCTTACAACGCAACCCATCAGCCCGAGGACGGCACGGCCGTTGGAACTCTCGAGCGGGTCGGTTGTCAGGCGTTCGTGATGGACAGCATGTGCTTTTTTCTGATGGACATACGACGCTATTTAAATCTGGATTATGGATACATACATATCACAGCTACTACTTTTCAATAACTCACTAACCTGCTGAATCTAGAGTTTTTTTTCGGGTGTACAAAATGCATACGAGTGTGATTTCGTTTTCTACACGTCATCTTGGCCTAATGCTTTGAAGTGTCGCTGTGGACAAGGATGGAAGCGAAAACGCAAGATGGTCTAAGCTTGTTTGTCGTGGTCCCTGTTTGTCTACCTCACGCTACAACTCAAACTCGTCTCACCAATCTACTCGTCGTCGTCAACAGCGACGACGACGACCTCCCCTCATCATTGTCCGTATCTACCCTTTGCTCAGATGTCTGGGAAAGCGCCCCCGCGTGGTCCAAGGGCGCTTTTGAGTTCATTACCCTCCCCGACCTCTACATTGCCGAGCTCAACATCGGCACCGTCTATATCCACGTCCCCAGGCAGCTCCTCCAGCAAAATTGGTGCACAACCTCCAACGGGGCCGCGCAGTTTGGTCAATAGCGTTCCTACTCAGCCCCGACCGAAATCTCTCGTCAATGGCTATCCCCCTACGTCGCCTACCATCCACCATCCACCGCTAGCGACAAGATCGTCGCAAAAGGGCAAGCAAGTCGAGTCGGGCTGGTCGATGACCGAAGTAAGTCGTTGATATATTTCACTGCAACCCGACGTTGAACACGCATCTGTTTTCGTGCGACGTGCAGCCTCAGCTGGCGAGCGCGAGCTCTCAGGAGGCTGTTTCGCCATCAGTCCCTAAGAAGCTGACCCCAGCGACGGTCGAGGACGGCATGCAGCCTCATGAGCCTGTCAAGATTGCGTTTGCACTCAACGTGCGGACGTCACTTGCAGAGTCGCGACCTCTACCACCTCAGCCAACGTCCGAACCTCCTCCTCCGCCTCCGCCGCCTGGACCACCCCCATCAGACGAGCCCCGCAGCCGCCCCGCCCGCCCCCGCCCCCGCCCCCCCCCCCCACTC
>JBBPMD010000502.1:0-21124 GCA_038090095.1 Zangia roseola | reverse complement strand
CTAACCTAAACCCTAAACCCTAAACCCTAAACCCTAAACCCTAAACCCTAAACCCTAAACCCTAAACCCTAAACCCTAAACCCTATTCCCTAGGAAACCGTGCTCATCTTAAGTGGTGAAATATCCGGTGCCACCTCGCTTCGCTCGGTGTCACCTCCCCTAAACCCAAAGTTGACAAAGAGTTGATTTCGATAGAGTTCCTTTATCTCTGGTTTGTCAGGAAAACATGTGCGTGCTGCAATCTCTGCAAATGGCCTGGCCAATGCTAGGTCTTGAATCAAGATGTCGCTCGTGATGCCGTCCAAAGCATGCGGAATGAGCTTGTCATATCCTGTGAGTGCTGTGGTCTTCATGTATTGACACAGGATAGTGAGGTGTTTGCCTAGCATGACAAGGTTGCGTGTGGAGCGGGTCTTGGTATTGCGGAAAGTCATCGCAGTGAGCTCCGTGCCACGGCTTGGTGCTCCACTGAGCATCTCTGCTCGTAAGAGAAGGAGGTGTTGCATTTCTGCATAGTCTTGCAACCATGCCTTCAAGGCACTCTTGTTCCATTTGATCTCTCCCTTCTCCACCTTGGCATAATGTTTGAATTGACCCTCTCCTTTGACCACTGCTTCCACCAATCGGCCTTTGTGTGAAAAGACTTTGTTTCTTGGGTCGCATATGAAGGAATAGCCAACATTTTTGTTGGTGAGATCGTCTGTGATGATGTCGTATTCTGCTCGCAACGATAGACCGCCCAGTATCTTTTGCTCCCATAGTCCAACCAGCTTGACCTCTATGTCTGTGAACATGTCACAGATGTCATCAAAGTGAATCGGCTCGCCCTTGAATGACATGGACTTCCAATCGGTGGTATCAGTCCACCAAATGTTTGGCAAGCTCATCGTGTCGTATGCGATCGCAGAGGCACGGTGCTGTAATGAGCGTAGTCGAGCAAAGGTAGAGCGTTTGTTTTCGATAAACCACTCTTGAAGAAGGTCACAGGCATCGTCTTCCTCCATGTCATTATGGGCCTCCATCTTGTTTTGCATTTCTTTGAGGAACGTCAATCGCATGCAATACTCCAGTTTGGCAATGATGGTTGTGACATGCTTGGGTTCTTTGAAAGAGCCATCTTGGTTTAATGTCATGAGTGCCAGGCATCGTTCGGTAGGATCTAAGATGATTGCGGATGGGGTATGTTTCCAGCTTGTTGTCCATATCTTGATCAATATGTTGTGAATATGGCTTAGTAGAGTCTCTTCTTCTGCCCTGGCTGTGAGGGCATCTAGGAGCCTCTCTACCATCCGGTTGACCTCTGGATCACTGTGACTCAACTTTGACAACATTGCCAATAAAGCGACCACTGGAGTGGTATATTCGATCATGGTCTTGTTCAACATGTGTTTGTGGAATGGTGTGGTGGAAATTCCCCTTGGAATGATAGAGTTCGCGTAAGTAGTTGAAATACTTACGCACAGATGACTCACTGAGTAAGAGGGTTTGGTGAGTTTAAGCGCTTGAGCACTAGCTCATCGGTGACAGACAAGAGTGCCAATGCATCTTGAAAATATTTGGTGACTGTCGACCGTAGACCCGGTAGGATGTCGTCATTGTTTTTAGGAATCGCTACCATGCCACGTAAACTCTCGATGTTGAACTTTTCCTTGACAATGTGGTCATGCCATCTGGTCGTCATGAGCCATGGACTGATGTGACGCTGATCTCCAGTCATGGTTGGCCTATGAAAACCCTCCTCTATGTCCTCCAATAATGCCGCTACCAATACTTCTTTTGATGTCATGTCTTGTATGGCCTCTTCTTCCTCTACCTCCCAGATAAGTTGACATGTAGCATGTCTTGATGTTGCTGTCTCCTGAGAAAGGATGCTTTGTGCTCTACAAGGTCTCCAGAAGGTTGGTTTGGGAATGTCTTTGTGGCATTGAGAATGATGGACACGTAATGTCTCCTCTTCTCTATATATTTTGATGCAGTGTTGACATGCAAATGCATCATGGACCATGAGTCCACATACAGGACGTCTTGGTCCCTTGATCTCCCTGGGAAGCTTCTGTGATAGTCGTATGCCATCGATCGTCTCCATGAGCTTATTAGCATCTACATCCAACATTGGGTGCTTTTGAGTCAAATGAGTGATGGCTTTTTCTTTTGTTATGATGATGCCACATTCTTTACAGAGTAGCACTTGGAACTCCTCATTGACTGTGAGATGCAAGGAGTCCAGATAGGAATTGTGAATGAATCCGTTCGCTGTCACAACAGCAGTGGTAGACTCTTGGCCTATTGTGTGAGATGCTGATTGTTGCTCCAAAATAGACTAAGATATGTTTGTAAACATTGATTGATGTCATAGAATTCCTTGGTTATTACTTACTGTGATAGATGGCAAAAGTTGTATTGGAGACTTTGGTGATATGATGCCTGGTGATTGCATCTCAATGTCCTTTGATGATTGATATGAGTATTTCCACTCCTTAGGTATGAGAATATGTTATACTGACCTCTCTTGATGTCATGCTTGTCTGATATTGGCGTAAGTATTACAACTACTTACGCAGTAGATACTTGAACTTACTTCTCCTAGTATAATGCATTGCTGATGACAATGATGTCAGTATGACATAAGGTTGAAGAATTCAATGACTTTGCTTGCCTCTTTTAATGTACCACCTGTTGTTGATTGCTGAAAGCCAGTGTAAGTGATGGAGGTATGTATACGGACATGTATAGACTATCACTTGCCTTGTCTACTCCTGTGATTTTTTGTCTAGATTGCTATAGGCCAGCGTAAGTACTTGAAGTACTTGTGCAGACATGTCAAAGAAGTCACTACTTGCCTCTTTTGTTATCTTGGTTTGCTATGATTGAGCGTAAGTATTTGAAGTACTTATGCAAACACACCAAATATATCAAACTCACCTCTTTTACTATCATGGTGTGCTATGATTGAGCGTAAGTATTTGAAGTACTTACGCAGACACACCAAATATATCAAACTCACCTCTTTTGCTATCATGGTGTGCTATGATTGAGCGTAAGTATTTGAAATACTTACGCAGACATGCTAGATACACCAGACTCACCTCTATAGGAGACACAATCATAGCTGAATGTGGAGATGGAGATTGCATGACAGTATCCAAACCCTTGGTTTGAATTGGAGTGACCTTAATTTATACAAAGATTAGATAATTATTTGGATTGTTAAACCAGTCAAAGAGCTTACTGGATCTTCTGTGCGTAAGTCTACACCTACTTGCGCACATTGTTTGTCCTTGTTTGGACCAACCCAAGTGGATTGCAACCTTTTCATATGTTTTTTCATATTGTCAGTGGTTGCAAAAGGAGTAGGTTGAGAACAAGCAGAACAATAACAAAGAAAAACACCCTTCTCATTTCTGTGTACAGTGACCTGTTGTCCAGAATGAGTGGTGAAGGTAGAGATAGGAATACATTTTCTACAGTGAGTGTTGTAGACACTTCTGAGATCAAACTGTAACTGACAAGTAGGGCAAGTAAACATGATGGTGGGAGGGTGGAAGGACAGAAAAGAAAAAAAAAATTCCCACACCTGATTGCTATATATGAGAAAATAATTTAAACTCCTCTTGAAATTTACACTCCTACAAAAAATGTATTACATGTGACAAATATATGTCTTATTGTATGTATTTGTGGCACAGCCACTGGTGGCAAAGGGAGGTGATGGCACAAGTACTTCAAATACTTATGCCAAGTGACTAGAGGTGAACAAGTGCCAGTGATGGTGTAAATACTTCAAATACTTATCCTGTGTGATTGGAGGTAGACAAGTGATGGCGTAAGTACTTCATATACTTATGCTGAGTGACTGAAAGTGAAAGGAAGTGATAACACAAGTACTCATGCTAAGTGATTGGAAGTGAACAAATGATGATGTGAGTACTTCAAATACTGATGCCAAGTGATTGGAGGTGGACAAGTGATCACGTAAGTACTTCAAATACTTATGCCAATACAATTTTGCCAATATTCAACTTTCTGAGCAAGCTCTTGAGATATCATTTGGCCTGAGTATTTCAACTACTTACATAACTAGGTTTTCAAGGCACTTTGGATCACTTTCTGTCAGTCGACCCTCATGTTCATATCTGCATAAGTATTTCAAATACTTACGCCATTTCTAGAGCTTTTGAAGGTGTTTTAAAGATGTTTTCAATCAGGGTTACAGTACCTCCTAGTGAATGCCTCCCAATGCCTCTTGTGGCTGTACAATGCCTCCCAGTGAATGCCTCCCAACATCTCCAGGGACTCAGCATAAGTATTTGAAGTACTTGCGCCAATGCCTCCCTATACCTCCAGTGGCTGTACAATGCCTTCCAGTGAACGCCTCCCAATGCCTCCTGTGGCTATGCAATGCCTCCAAAGACTCAGCATAAGTATTTCAAGTACTTGCGCCAACGCCTCCCAACACCTCCAGTGGCTGTGCAATGCCTCCAGAGACTCAGCATAAGTATTTCAAGTACTTACGCCAACACCTCCCAACACCTCCCAGTGGCTGTGCAATGCCTCCCAGTGAACGCCTCCAACGCCTCCAGTGGCTGTGCAACACCTCCCAGTGAACGCCTCCAACGCCTCCCAGTGAACGCCTCCCAACGCCTCCCAGTGGCTGTGCAACGCCTCCAGAGACTCAGCATAAGTAGTTGAAGTACTTGCGCCAACGCCTCCAGTGGCTGTGCAACGCCTCCCAGTGAACGCCTCCCAACGCCTCCAGGCCATTACGATTACGAGGAAGTAGAATATTAGACAGATAGATAGGGTGGACGGTGAACTCAGTGGGCTATATGGGGATGGACGATTGGACGTAAACGAGCCAGCCATCTGTCGTCCGTATACCCCTAAACGCCTTGGAATCGGCTCTGGAACGGATGTTCTCGCCCAAGACAAGATTTTTCAAAAGTGGGCCAAGACAAAGCCGATGCCCTCGTTTGTCCCGAATTATAAGTGACTTACGTATCTCCGCCCTGACTTTTCCGTGCCTGGACTCGGGATGCCTCAATCGATTCCCGTCCGAGTCTTGGATCGCAGGTGGCGTGTAAAAAGAACGCAGACCCCCCCTGTTGATGAACCGTATTACATACTATCCGGCGAATTGGAGCGCTCGGATATTGAGCCCATCTGAATCTTGGAATGAGCTTGAAAATTTTCGTTGGAGGCGTCTCGATCGGATCATCACTTAGCTTTCTTAGGGATACTGGAGGTACCACGCGGATCGCCATACGGAAGTCACGAGCATGCCAGATGGACAGATGTGAACTAGGCACCACATACTACGACGTTGAATTACAACTGTTCGATGTAATGTAGCGTAAAAGCGACACGACTAAGGAGCGACGTAGGTGAGAATATTGGCAGGCATAAGTGGAATCAAATGATGGTCGATAGTGTCGGTATCTCGATTGTGTGATGGTACCGTCTCAGCTCGCGTTCGCGGATCGTGCGTCTTGCGTTCAGCCTGGCAAATCCAACATCAGTTTGCTAAGCACTGGCGGAACTTGAAACATCCGGCGATCTTACACAGCAAGAAGTGAATTCGTATAGCCTACACGGATGTCATTAGCTCACTACGGATGCGCGACAAAGCGGCTCACATCGGCTGAGAGCTATGCCTGGAACGCCAACCCAATAACAACTACCCTGGAGAAGGAACTGTGATACTGGTCGACGCCAGAAGTGTGAGGAAGAAAGCCACTACATACTACTACCCCAGTAGTAAGAGATATCAGACTAAACGAAAAACGTAGAGTAAGCAGTGGTTCTCAGAATTGGTTAGGGAACTTGCCAGGTCAGGGAACCCGTGTAGATAAAGACAAGCACCAGATCACGGACGACGTTGGTCCGACCCCGGAGCTCTGACTTCCACAGATACTTGAAGATAGTCGTCGTGATCATGATATCGCACACAGTGCCCACAACAGCTGCGAGGGGGACGACCTAGCAGCAAATGAGTATTGAATCAACTTATGGCGGTCGATGACCAGATTTCTTACCGGACTCGTATAAGCAAACTCTAGAGTGCCATGTTTGAAGCTTTCAGGGAGGGTAGTTAGGATTTGCTGAGGGAGGCGGATGAATATACAAACGCATCTATGCCAACCTCTATGATGAGCGCAAAAGTCAGGCACAGAGAGAATAGTGGAGACAAGTACACCAACAAATACCGAGTCCTGAAAAATGTCACTAGGGTTGTCATACCGAGTTACAGATTCGCTCACCAAACTGTAAGACTGCTACCAGAAACTAGGTCTTGCTAAGAGAAATGCTGTATGGGGACAACAGACGACGTACGACGACAACCGTGATACTTCGTTTGTTCCGAGTGACTGCCCAGAGTCAGCATGTGACTATCCCACAAAACAAAAGACCTACTTATCCAGATTCGATGGCAGTAGAAACTGAGGAGAGTACGTAAGAATAACAAATGGAGGTTTTCTGACGAGCGCGCAAACCTTTGTACAGAAAAGGTAATCATGTACTGAGGGCTTTGATGTGAGTCCACGTAGTAACCCCACGCTGATGGAGGCTCACATTCGT
Source organism: Zangia roseola (assembly GCA_038090095.1). Taxonomy (NCBI): domain Eukaryota; kingdom Fungi; phylum Basidiomycota; class Agaricomycetes; order Boletales; family Boletaceae; genus Zangia; species Zangia roseola. Next base: position 14,548 of record JBBPMD010000502.1, on the reverse strand, counting down.
GGGAAACACAACCTTTGCACGGGAATCAGTATGCACGTCCGAACTGGAATTCGGGAAGTTGGGTACTCACATGAGCGCCCCTGAAAATATGTTGAACTTGAACGGGATCATTGGAGACCTGGCACTTACCACGGTAAAATCGATACACACACCGCCTCGTCTCTTCGACTGTGGCACAACACAAGCAAGTGCCAGAAGCACTGGGTGCTTCCAAATAGATGAAGAATATCTGCAATGCTACAATCGAAAGTTGTCCTATATGCCGAGACTTAAACTCGGGAGACTGACAAGACCAGGAGAACCTATCGTATTGTCAGTTCAAGAGAAGAGGCAGAACTCGAAGCACAACACACCAACGACTTGATGAATATAGGATCTTTCGGAAACGACCACACGTAGTATGCCGATTGCCCCAATGAAATCCCGTACAATCTATTTCATTGTCAATCTGTGAATACAAGATCGAATGGCCATACACACAAATACGAAAAACACAGTCCTGGGACCAAAGTTGTTATTCTTTCGGCCATGACATTCGGAGGGAAGGCACTTACCAATTAGTCCCGGCGCCCATGCTGATTCGACGAGGTTGTTAGGCATGATTAGACGGCGCAAGCCTGACAGACTTTGCACTCGTCCTTGAAGCTTCGAGACCTATGGCTGGTGGGGTTTGCCAGAAATCACAGATTCGTTCGACAGTCAAAATGGCACCCGAGAGCGTGACCGATAGCCTGGCCATGACACCGCCACTGGCATGTTTAATCATGATGGACCCTCCTACGTCACCCCGAATTCAACTTGGAGTAAACGAGATAATTAGACCATTTCGGGTTCACGTCTGTGGTTGGGTTCAATGCCAGTCCCCGTTCCCAGAGAATTCAAACTAGTGTTCGCTTCGCACCTTCTTCCTATTGAGATACTTCAAGTTTGAATATGATTACAGCCGAACCTCTGGACAGGGTGAACGGCGAACTCAATTTCTGTCAGTGATTGGACATAAACGAATGTGTTGGTCTTGTAGGCAACAATCGATATGCCTGCTCAACTGGTAAGATGACGCTACAAGTTATGGTCTTACTCATCCGCTTAGAATACAATTGCTGTTCTCGGCGCAACCAGGGTCGCGATCATGTTGACGCAAGGTGAATCTTCTGACCTGGACATGAATGATGAATCTCGGCGGAGGACGCTGCAGACTTTGTGGGAGCGAATAGGCACAACAGGGTTGCAGGCGCCGCGCAGAAATTCACAGCCTTATGGTAATTTATTGTTTAAACAACCGCACTTACCATGAGAGGAAGATTGGTTCTGAAACATAGAGGTCAACTGGATCGGTATCCTTCACATTGTAGTCCCAAGATAAACACCGTGTGGCGTGCACATGAAGAAAGATCATTGATATCTTGTGGTTGAACCCAAGCATCACACTTGTCCGCCGCTGGTTACTAGCGACATGATAACAGGAGGGAAACTCGGATCCTAGTATCTCTCCCTGAGAGGCTGACACCCACATGGTGTCCAAACAGCCGGGATTATATCTCCAGCACATAACGCGGGGCACTGTACGTCGTCCCCATGCACCTCCTTCAAGATCTAATTTGCCGTATCAAGTTTGGAAACTGAGAGATCTCTGCCACGTACTATGTCTTACCGTCTGACGCCGTCCGGGACCTTGTGTTCACTCAAGGAACCCAAATCCTTTACGCGCGGGACGAAGTTATTGATGATCCGAAAATTGGCAGCTATCTGAACCTCGGGCTAGCTCTCCGCTGCAGTTCCTGTATCATGATGCACTTAGCTTGTTGGTGTACCAGGAACTTTATCGAAGGGATTGTGACTACTAACTTGTAGCACAAAAAAGGCAATTGATGACCGATACGGCTTACGAACGCACTTTGTATCATATCTCCATGTCCGTATCTGCCCCTGCCAACTCGACACTACTTCCCGCGGCAGATTCGATAGCATATGCCATAGCAGGTTGCTCAGAACACAGCGGACACTATGTCGCCGAAAGCGTTCTCGTCGACCGACCGCAAGATCAATCAAGTCGGTGGAGCGGGGCGCAACAGCCGCCAAGTATGAAGCAGTGGATTTTGCTTCGTTTGGAAACGCTGAGCGTCGTCAGTTGAGTGTCCTTTTTTTGTTCGCAAGCTTCGTGTTGCGTGGGACGTTTCTGGGCTATGAATCGCTTGCTGACACGTGTGGAATGTGTGTTGACTTTAGAAAGCATTACATTTGGCAAGGTACGCAGGTGACGATGTGATAAGATGTCGGGGCTAGCACTCAATTGACTGCGTGTCCGCCCCTCGTTTTCTGCAGTTCCAGAGAAGTACGTCCTACTCACGTATGTTATCGTGACACACATAATATACCCGTTCTCGTAGAACATCCCTGCAACATGAAAGAGTTCAAACTCTACGTGGGCCTTAACCCAGACCACATGATTCAAGTCCTGCATGCGGGCCTTCGGGATGACTCTACCAGAAACTTTTTCGATCAAAAATTTAAACAGGGACGGTGTACCGTTCCCTACACGATTCATCAAGATCATACCGCTTTCGTGAGTGGAATTGCTATGCCGTCGTCATCTTGACTGAATTTGTGTCCGGGGTGCGTGCAGGGCACACGGACAGAGCTTTCACATTTCTATTTGGCATGCCTCTATCACAGGCATCACAGAATCCTCGTACGTAGAGCGTATACGAGCACGTTATGATGAGGTGAGCTTTTCCCACCGCTGTGTATACCTCCGTCTCTCGGGATGCATAGGTTCTTTGGGAACGGAACGTTGTTCTTATGACCATGTATATAGCATCGCGAAACGGTCGCCCTTCGACAAATTCTGAAGCATCTCCGCGAACGGCGACTCTTGACACCCTACCAATCCATCCTTTCCCGTGCTCAGATCCAATTCGAGCATCCCATCGTGACATCGTTGCACGCTTCTCTTGTTCTCCAAGGAAACTGGGACGAAGCGGAGGCACTTCTCACGCAAGCATCATCTTCCGGTCTCTTCCAATCCTATCTCTAATCTTGCCAACCACATGCTCAGTGGCGGCATCTTCACGGGGTCGATGCTGACGGTGACGCACCCTCAAAACGTGGTGGACATGCAATGTGCATCGATCCTGACAACGGGCACATCTATCTCTTTGGGGGTTGGGACGGCTATAAATCCCTCGACGACTTTTGGATGTACGATATCCGCACTGAACGGTGGCATGTCATCAGTCATAGTACCACACTCGAAAAGAATGGGCCGATCGCCCGAAGTTGTCACAAAATGGTGTTCGACACCAAGTCAGGGTGCATTTACTTGTTGGGTAGATTGGGCGATGGGGATGTGATGCCCCCCAAGCCCGAGGATGAGGAAGCATTGAGACGGGCTGGGGAGTGAGCTGGGTCGAGAGCGACGTATTGTTCCGAGTTTTATAGGTATCATACGAGGGGTTTGGATGCAGGAAAGTGGGATTTACTGTCGTTCGATACGGCGGTGAGTGTTCTCGCCATTTGTTCACGACGATCACGCCGACTGAGATCACTTTCCCAGAGCTCGGGTGGTCCGCCATTGATCTTCGATCACCAGATTGTGATGGACTGCGACGCGCAGGTGCTGTACGTCTCTGGGGGTCGTGTTGTTGATGGAGATTGAGACTCTCCGAAATATTCAGGGTTGTATAGTTACAGCGTTCGGGCGAGCAAGTGGAAATTGCTCCAGTGAGTCACCAGCCCGTCGATAGAGTTCGTCGCTGAACCTTTCTCTAGGCCCGTCCAATCTCCCTCGACTCCAATACCACAACCAGCCCTCCTACCCCGTTTTGGACACTCGATGGTTCTTGACCCACACACGCACACGCTCTTTATCTTTGCGGGGCAACGTGACGACAGATACCTGTCGGACATGTACGCGTACGACATCGCGGCTAACACCGTTTCAGAACTGTTTAGCAACTTTAGTACGAGTGGGGGCCCAGACGCATGTTTTACACAGAGGGCGGTGATGGACCCAATATTGAAGGAGGTCTATGTGTGAGTGCATATTCCCTGTCCTTTTTGTTCTTGATGAGAATGAGCGCTGACGCGTGAGTATAGGTTTTGTGGGCTTATGCGAGCGCAGCAAGCATCTGCGCTCACGGTGCTCCGATCGGACGCGCCACACTGGGTATACCAATACTCAAATCCCGCTCAACCGGGGAGATGGACGCATATGTTACCCGAAGTCGTTCCTGAGACTGTAAGTGGTATTAGCGACCATGGATATGTCCACGGAGGGGGCAAGATCGGAGGACTTGGACTCGGTGAGACGGGACGGAGTGAGTCGTTGGTGCCATTACCTAGGTATACGCACCAGGTGGTGTATGATGAACGGACGAAGAAGGTGTATATGCATGGTGGGAATGCGGGCGAGGGGAGGGGGAGTGCTAGTGATCAGAAAGTGAATGAGGGGGCAAGGGCGGAGAGCCGGACGAGTACCGAGGCGAGTGGAGAGGAGGCCGAGGGTGGTGGAGGTACCGGGGACGGCGTTGCGTCGGGATGCCACAGAGGGTGCCACAGGGGGAGAGGAGAGGTCGAGGTCAGAACTGAGGGAGACGAGGCTAGATGATTTTTGGGCAATGGATCTTGTCAGGTAGGTGTGAAGTCTGGGATACTACGGAACTGTCCTCATGCAGGACTTTAGGGCTGCGCCGGAGGAGGTCATACGCCAAGCCAAGTATCTCATTCGGAGACAACGGTGGGGGACTTCTGATATCCCAAGGGATCATTGCTCAAGCATTCAATGTTGATATAGGTTCCGTAAGATTTGACGTCCCGTGTTTTCTGATAGAGGGTACCTCCCCGGACAAGGATAAGCGCGATCGCAAATGCAATCACGCCATCGCACATCGAGTCCTGCGTCCCCCGTGCGCGTCGAGCGCATTCAACCATTTCCGAGACCCGATCGCGACGGAGATATATTTCCGATTTAACGAACGGAGTCACCGAGGGCAACCGATGGCACTAGAAGGTCAGACGCACGACAAAGTTTTACAATCGCAATGTCGGTGCAGGGCATAGGGACTCACATGTCTATGCCTTGAATGGTAAGCTGCTTCGTGGTCCAAAATTGTCTGGCGTTGGTGGAATAACGTTCACTTGGCAGGCTGGCGCTCCACGAAACGGAGGCGCGGATATGGTTGGCGAGGAGGGTTTATGATCCATCCGCGGTACCTCGACAGGGGCATACGCCGCATCAGAAGTGGAGGCTGGGGGACCGTCTGGGCGTTGTCGACACGTGTGGAGCAAAGTGGGTCGGTTTTGTCGAGAGGGGGTGTACAAGTTTTTGTCGTGGCGTGATCGCCTCGTGGGCCCAATTGTGGTCCCCGTCTTGGTCCGAGCGGGGGTTCCACTCGTCGAGCGTCTGCGCCGATGCCAATCCTGCAAGAACCGAGACGAGGACGAGGCCGCAAGTCAGCCGACCAGGAAATTCGAACGAGACGCGATCTAGTTCCGGCAAGTGTATCTGCGAGGATGATGGGACCTGCCTCGATGTCGACGCCACGGCAGAGATGTTCGTCGGATCGTCTTGGCAAGCGACGACCCAAGAGCGTTGGCGCTGCGATGACTTGCCAGCTCGACGTGACGAGGTCGTATTCCGACTGAGCGCTCCCTACCGGCAACATGGACCGATCCAACCCAGAGAACTGGTGGCGTAGGGCTCAACCTCACTTTCACGCTATTGTTCCCCACCCACCCGTCGTATCATTTCTTCCTGTTCCTGTCCTTTTCAAGGCTCGACAACCTTATGGATGATATTCTATGTATCGCGGTTTAAGTAATCACCGGTGTTTTTTTCTTCGCTTTCATGTGCATCGCCTTGCGCCCGACAATAATGTATGAATGAGGGCTGTCTCAACCTAATCCAAGCAGGGTGATTTTTCATTGAATGTTCAGATCTCAGACTCAGCAAACGTGGATGGTATGTGAATGTACGCCACGCATGAATAGATCCCAACGAGCGGCGCCCATAGATACTCATTGATGCTTATCAGCGGATATAGATCAATCCATCCAAAGCGTCCCCGATGACTAGAACAGCCTGTCCAGCGGATCGATCACGGTACCCATCTACAAAAAGCAATCGGACAACGTCAGATCATCGGAACCCAGTCATAAACGTAACGCAAGCAGTGGTCTCCGGACCCTGGCGTCTCGTAACCAACGCGCCAGCCAATCCCAGCATCACGAGACAAGACCCACGTACCTTTTTCACCACACGTGGCAACGTCCCCCGCTGGAAGCCAACCCGTGTGTTCCACTCGCTCCCCAGCAGCGTCTCCATCTGTCGCTCAAACTGCGCGTGGCTGGTGTAGGGATGCGGGAACTCGCATACGAGGTACTTGGACGCTTTCTTGTCCCATTTTTCGGAGAGGATGAGGTGCGGTTTGGTGTAGTCCGCGCGGGCGGTGGGGGCGATGCCTGGGTTGGATTTGAGGAGGTGCGGTTTGGTGCGGGCTTCAGTGCCGGTACCGCCCCAGGAGCCCTGTGGTGGGTTCGTATCGATCAGGGAGATGGGGTGGGGATAAAGTTGAGCATACCCAGCCGGGGAGGGTCGTGTCGACCTCGCGATGTGCATCCGCCTCTGTTTCTTGTCATTTGGTTTCTTCAAAGGCCTATCGTGTAATGGTTCGTGTGAGTCACCAGGAAAGAAGCGTCATGATGGGGATACGCGTACTTGGACCACATTGTCGCCCGCAAATGCAAGCGCGACAAGGTCGCGTCGTTGGAACGCTTGGATGCCTTTGCCAGTCTGCTTTATTTTTGTCTCTACCGCACGTTCCCGTTCCTCGAGTTCAAATCTCTGAGTCATCGCCCTCGTCGTGCGTGGCACGCGTTGTGCCCCCAGACGACTTGGCGACATCCTTGTTTGTCTTTTCCTCGCCTTTCTTGCCCACTACGCTCGACACGGGGAGCTCTGACATTGTCAAGATGTCGTTCGCGTCGATTTCAAGCACAGCGTCGTCCCTGGCGCATTCTCGTTCCCCCACGTGCTTCCCGGCTTATTTTTCGAGTTTGTTCGAGGATTTAGTCAGTGCATCCGCGTCATTGTGTACGTGGACCGTTTCGTTTCCGGGAGGGTCCAGACGACGTGGTGGGCACGAGCCATGGATTGGGTATGGACGTCGAGGTAGGAGTTGGTGTGGTTATATAAACTCGGGGTGGGTGTTGCATCGGGCGCGGGGATGTCTTGTAGGAGGTCAGTAGACTGTAGCGTGACGTTGGACGTATCCGAGGAGGCCAAGGGACCGATCGGTCTGATAACACTGGGCGTCGCCCCAGGCCGGAATGAAAGTCGTCCACCCATGTGTTGCATCATGGTCACGTCCGTGGGTAGCGCCTCGGTCCCGTCCTCTCTGCTTGCGCGTCTACTTCTAGAGCTTGCCGCGCTGCCGCATCGCGCATGAACTTCATGTTGAAGACGCCTTTGCTCTTGAGCGCTGGCACGTCCGTATCGTCCTCTGCACGCAACCCAGCCAGCTCTTCGAACATACTGCGCTTCATGGCATCTTCGTCCCAGTCTTCCTCGTCACTCTTAGAGGGGAGAGAACGTAAATGAGATGTCTCGCGCTGATTGAGGGAGAAATGGCTCACTATGAATTTGACTGCGAGTTGGAGGTTGGTTTCGGCTTGCAAAGGAAAGCTGAGGTGTTCCGCCTAGTATCACTGCTCAGGTAGGGGAATGATAGGTCGCGCCCACCTCTTTAATGCATTTCATCGTGGCCGACCGTTTTGTCCACCTCTTCATTCGCCTGCTCGTATGTGGCTTCTTGGTTGAGACTGGCGGGTGGGAGTGTGGGCGGCAGGCGGCGAGGTTAGCAAGGGTGGGTGAGGAAGGGTGGGGAGGTGCTGTTTGGAGCGATTCGGGTTCGCTGCGGATGTGATTAGGGCGTGTAGATCAGAAGCACGACAAAGTTTCCAATTGCAATGTTGGTGCAGAGTACAGGGACTCACACGTCTATGCCTTGGGTGGTAAGCTGTTTTGTGGTCCGACATGGACTGGCGTTGGCGGGAGTGTCAATAACGTTTACTTGGCGGGCCATTGTTCCATGAAACGGAGGCGCGCGGATATGGTTGACGAGGAGGGGCGTCTGGGCCAATAGAGCCGGAGGCACAAAACGCGAAGCGCCGAGCACCCGTGGGAATGTATGGGAGGGGGGCGCGCCGTCCCGAAGACACACTCTCCTCGAGCCGCGCACACGTTCGCGATCACGGCTTCAAGCTTCAGGAGCCAAGCGCGTGCTCAGGGTACTTGGACGAAGACGCGAAGCGGCCGTCCGAGTTCCTTTGACACCACAGTGCACTACTTCTTGGGAGCAGCCTGATTCTTGCCAGCAACAGCTTTCTCTTAACACCCAACCTCAGCAAGCACGAAGGGGTCAAACCTTGAGCCACTGATGGAGGCTCGTGTCACAAGCCCTCTTGATGAAAAGGTGGGGGAAAAACTGCAGCTCTACTGCCCATGGAGTGCTGATGAATTTTGCAGGCTGAGATATACGTCCGCAGAGTTCAACTTGCTGAACTGATTGGCCACTGGGATGAAGAAAGGGGGGGACATGATGATCTTGTGGAGGAATTTGATGTGGTATGTTTTATGGGGGCTCCACTTCACAAACTAACTCGCCCTTGGATTCATTCAGGGCCTTGATTTTGAGGTTGACTCAGGAGCCAGTGACTCAGAAACAGCCAAATCAACTGTGGCTGACTTTGCGACGTTTGTTGACCACGTTGGTTTTCGTGGGATCAAAAATGGAGGCCTTGGGGAGTTTTCCAGCCTTATTTCTGAAGCTGAAGCCCTGAGGGGAAATGTGTCATGGCAAATTAATTTGCCATGGAACCCCCAGCATCAAGAGGGGCCTTCAGTTCAAAGTGGGGTTGAAAGGTTTGCCATTTGAATTTTTTTCAAATTGAGGCTTGAGGTTTGCTTGTCTTGCAGGGGGCAGGGGAGCCGGAACTCAGAGGGGCAAAGTTCTGCAGGTACTCGCCGTAAAAAAAAGGGTGGTACAAAATCTCGAGAGCTCCACAATCGCAGGAGAAGACTTGCCACAAAGGTTGAAAGTGAGGTTGCACGCATCCGGAGGCTCTTGGACAGAGCATTGAAGCAAGGGGCGTTTCTTCTTGGAGATGGGCTTTGTGCAGAAACAATGCCAGTCACCACAACAGGCTGGGAGGGGAGCTCGATCACAAACAAGGGAGACAAAGAGCTCATGAAGAGCTTGATTGACAGTGGGGCAATATGGTCCATCTTGGGGCAATTCAAGCCTGTTCCCTATAACGAGTGGGTCTTATTCACATTTTGAAGCCTGATACTAACTAAATAGCCCATTCTAGTCATCAGCCAGTCTTTGTTTTTGATCAGGAGAAGCACCTCTTGGTTGTTCGTAGTTTTGCTTCAGATTGGTCGCTCAGGGCAGTTGATGCCATTGTGCCTGTGCTTGAAAGGCTTGTGTCAAAAGACATCAGCTCAGAAGCAGTCCAAGCAAGACATGCACTTGATATTAGAGGAGAACACTTTCCTTGCTTGCTTGGAAAGGACAGGCAAAGAAAACAGGTTTGTTTGAAAGGTAAGATCTGTTCAAGTGTTAATTCTCATTTAGAAACCATCTGTTGTTCAATGGCACAAATTAAACTCAAGCAAGGCTAATGAATTCATATCAAGTAAGGAGCAGCAAGACTTGACGTAAGTTGCTCAAAGTGTTCAAAAATCACCAACTCAATTTTATTTAGTAAATTTGTATGCTCACTTCTTAGGCTCTATTTTCCAGGATGTGCAGCCAGGTTTGAATCAGTAAGGGAGTATTGGAGGACAGAGGGAGTGGAGTTTGATTTTGAACTCTTTTCTAACTTCTGTCCAAACTTTCCTTTTATTGGTGGACTTCCAAGAGTTCATGCAAAGCCTCATGCTGATAGAAAAAACATTGCTGGTGGATTATGTGTCCTAATGGCTTTTGTTTTTGGTAAAGGAAAAGGTGAATTTTTGTGATTAATTGGGGCATTTATTAATTACTTTTTAGACAAATTTGACTTCAAGAAAAGAGCTTGGCTTGTCCTTTGGGAGTTAGAGCTAATATTTGAAGTTCCTTTAGGAACTGTTTTGTTCTACCCATCTGCTCTTTTTTATCACTTCAATGTGGATATTTGTGGTATGTACACTGCTTGTTTCATTGAAAAACTAATTTAACAATAAGGTTTAGACCTGATATGCACTGATGGAGAGAGGCCTGATCTATTGCAAAGGGGGTCTTATCCCCCCTGGAAAAGTGATGAGCAAGGGAGGGGCAGTTTGGTTTGGTTCAACCAGGCCTCAATGGTGCAACCAGCTGAAACAGGATATCATACTTTAAAGGAAGCTAGAAACAACTCCCACTCAGGAAACACAAATTTCTGTATGGATGCAGATCAGGTCTTCCATTCTGGATTTCACAGGGACCACTTGGAGTTGGCACTGTAGCACAATTACAATACACACTGATTATCATCAACTCAATAATGAATGCCATAATGCAAAGTACTGCATGCCCTCAGTTGTCATTCCTTATAGCACACTCTTTCGATTATGTAGTAATTTTTGCACTGTCACGCAAATGTATATAACGGACACATACGAGATTTGCTATCTACGAAGGTTATCTCTGCAAAAGAACGGCAGCACTGGGCTGACCGGACACGAGACAGACCAGCCAACGTCGGACTGCCAGTGCGAGCGCATCGAGCACGCCGCACACACACCACATCGCGCAGCGCAGCCACGCCGGCAGCAGCGCAATGACGGCAGACCCAACCCCACCGCCAGAAGACTCTGGGAATGCGACGGGTGACGACGATCGTCATCCAGACGCACCCACAGAGCCACCTGACGCAGCAGAGAGCGGGCAGGCAGGGAGAGAGGGGTCGAGGGGCGAGATGGTCGAGGCGAAGGTGTCGAGGTCGTCCAGAGACAATGCAGGCGATGGCGAGGTCGACGGGAGGTGTGCAGATGCACCAGACAGATGGGAGAGCCGCGAGGTGCTACGAACAGCGCCGATCGCGGAGGAGAGTCAGTATGCGAGCGCGTACGGACGACCGACCGTAACTGACAACACAAATGGTCAGTACAATGAACGAGGTGACCAGGACTTACCCAAGGGCCCTCATCACCCATCTCTACAACCCTACATCCCTCCCGATCCAGCGCGAGTCGAAACGCACGAGCGCAAATGCGCAAAGTCGAGGAAGGGGAGAAACTCACCCAGGGAGCGACCACAGTCGAAGGACGACCCATGCGACGAAGCGGCCGCACCACACGATCCCCAGAGCTACCAGGAACGTCCTAGAGATGGCAGAGATGAGGTTTGTTGAAACGAACGCGCTATGTCGCGATAGTTGATCAGGAGGAGGCGAGGGCGAGCAGGTTGAATCGCGAGTCTTCAAGGTCGACTGGAGCAGCCAATTCGTTGGAGAGCGTACCAAGGATGTCCCAGAAGCCCCCAAAGTCGAGAGACAAGTAAAGCCGACGGCCATGCGAGGTCCCCAGGCCGAGGACGCGTCCAGCTCCAGAGAGAGGGAAGTCGAGCCGAGCTGTACAAATCAGCGTCGAAGCGTCGAAACGCACGTGCCCGGATGTCCCCAGAGGCTATTGGAAGGCCCTGAGCGCGAGACGACAGCATCCAGCGTCGAAACGGAGGCGTCAAGTTGAGTTGTAGGTCCAGGAGGGCAAGGCGAGGTCAAAGTTGATTCGAAGCTGATCGAAGTCGATTGGGGGGCCCAAATCGATGGAGGCGATGCCCAGGGCATACCTGAAGGTGCCCAGAGCGACAGAGCCGAGCGCTTCGACAAAAGGGATCCTGATGGATATTAGTATCTAGAAAATTGACAAATTTCGTGATAGTAATGTCGACTTGTATCTAGGGGAAAATAAGAGTCGTCGTCCCCAGCCCTCACAAGGGCTCACTTTGCGCCACTTTGTGCATCCGTCCTGTGATACCGTCGTGGATGGATGGACAAATTACCTTGAAGATCAACGTCTTCGAACCGCTCATAGAAACCCCTTTTTACGTTAAGGACGAAACCACGTAGGCCTTTGAATTGGGAGAACTAGAGGTTCGATGAGTCCAGGATCTTAGTGTGTCAAGGAACAAAACATACATTACTATGGCTGTCAAGAAGTTCTGAGCCGTAGGACGTGCCGACGGTTGTCAGTCTCGGACATCTGTGAGACAACACGATTGAGCTCACGACCCATGTGATCGGAACAATGAGAGTCTTACGCAACGCGAACCACGTATCATCACGTTGGAGGAATTTCATCGGCATCCCAGATGAATGTATGTAGTGCGTCCAGGCCGTGTGCAAGACATTGTACGAGCCCAGAAATGACACGAAACGCGCCGAATCGACTCGAATACGACTGGACATGCCCAAGCAGCAGCCGCGACGAGCGCGTCGTCGATCCGAAAGCACAACGTCGATATAGAGGTCCAGGAGGCCTAGAGGAGGTCGAGGTGAAGTTAGGAGGCGTCAGGGGCGAATCACAGCGCCGAAACGCGCCGAAGTGACTTGAATACGATGGGAGAAGGTCCCCAATTGATGGCGCAACGAGCAGAGGACGCTACGACTCTGCGAGTCGAAATGCGACCGCTAGCTGGTCGAAAAGATCAGTACAGGCAAAGTGAACGAAACGCGATAGAGGACGTACCTGAGCCATCTACACCATCCTCATACCATCCTAGACGCCCTCCCCATCACACGAATCCGCCGCGTCGACGAGGCCGATTGAAAACGCGATCTAAAAGGGTTAATCAAAGTCGAGGAGGCAAGATCGCTTACCTCGCGATACGGTCTCATCAAAACCAATCCGGACGCATCGAACGCGTCATACACGACCTACAGGAGCCAGACGCGTGGTCAGTACCCACCCGAGACGACCGGGACGCACTAGGAATTGAGCAGAGCAGATTGCGCGCATCAGCCAGCCACGAAGGCCGTGACTTACCATATCGGGTAACCGCTCAAGCGCACCGCGTCGCGACCCATGAAGGGGGAAGGCAGTTCCTGCCAGCGACGAAACTCTCACCAATGATGATGACAACGATGCCTAGCGCACACATAAAATCACCACTTTTACTTGATGCCTGCAATTCGATTGCGTTCGTTGATGCCTGTACGTTTGTTCTTGCATGCTGTCCCTGTAGCTGTCCTCGTGGACGAGCTCGCGACCGCTCTCGAGGAGGGGTTCAGAGAGGCAGACGCGAGCGATGGGTTGGACGGTACATCCCCTGGGGGTCAGCTACCCAACCACGGATTCGGGGTACCCCCTTCCTCCAGGAGACTCGCCCCTCGCCCATGAACGGGAACATAATTCTCATCGATTTCGCTGCAATTAAGGCGTAAAAGCAGGTTATAGATGAACATTTGCTCGAATCTGTCCAACCCAGTCAGTCGACGGTGGTCGTCGCGAATGGAATACAAAATACGCACTGCAAGTTCGTGAACACAATCTTCATTGAATCCAAATTGCATCGTAGCGAATTTGGGGCCATCATGAACCCCATGTTCGCAGCCGTCATCTTTGTGTTGGCCAATACCTTCTCTTCCAAGAACAGTTGCAGAAGGCTGATGATGAAGAGCACGACTCTCTGATTGATCGTGGGCAGTCGTCGCACGATCCCGATACGCAACGTTGGTTCAGACGCCGCAGTAATGCAGTCGTTATACAGTTCTTCGGGCACAAGCGGGTCAAGGAGCTCGCGGAGCCACAGCTTGAGCAGTGACGCAACCACATGTGAGTCGCCGACGTTCTCGAGCGCGTAATATCCCCTGTCGATTCTGACATTGAGCTCCGAGACAAGATCGCCATCACCTGGTACACGAAAGATCCCTTCGCATCTTGTACTGCCCAGCGCGAGGAATGGCAGGACGATCAGTATCTTCTCGTTGGGATACTTGCGTTCTTGTAGACGCATCACTGCGTCCAATGACTCCCCAAACGTGGATGGATTGAACGCTGCATCAGATGCAGCTTCAATTTTTGCCAGACGGTGGCTTTCCCCTTGGACCCTTTTTTGATATCACCATCAACCGTCGTAGACAGTGTTTTACCATAACGTCCACGCAGCCCTCCGATCGAGATATCCGTTGGAGAATGAACGATCGTAGGTATGTCTCGAAGTTTTTTGATGGAGGGAACGCGATCAACGCATAGCATCCACCCCTTGAACACGCTTGCCGGGCTTGGATCGCTACTTGTAATTGTTTCATTATCTGGCAGTATATCTCGTCCCGTAGTTCCCCGTGCGCGAGGCCCTCTCCCAATAGCCATCGCTCCTCCTCGAGAAGGCTCATTGGATTACTGAGAAGCGAACTCGTCGACCCGTTGTGGACAGGTATCCCAGCTGGCTTTTCCCGCTCGCGATTATTCATGATATGTTGGATCGCCTTGAAGATTTTGACTGCGTCCGTCTTCAGCGAGCGATTTAGCGTAAGGAGAGGCGATGTGAGTGGGGTCTTTTGCCATGTCATCATTTGCGCGACC
>JBBPMD010000501.1:0-21176 GCA_038090095.1 Zangia roseola | reverse complement strand
TAGACCAAACGCTTACGTAATTATGCCTCATGCCAAGGCTGTTCTCGGAACTCGTTCCTATTGGCTGCCACAATGCACAGCTAATGACAGCATCTATTTAATATATCACAGATCCGATCGTGGTTAGAAGCAGTACACGTTCCCATCAAGGAACGTTCTCCTGCCACATCAATTATGACATGCCTCATGGTTACCTGACGCATCAGCATCAAGGAACCAACCCCTATGCTCAGTCATCGTCATTCCTTATCGTCCAATGGGATTAATAGTAGGAATGGTACGACGCTTACTTAATTATTACATAACCACACATGTACTCATATATAAACCATGCAAACAACGCCAGTAGACTCTATCAAAGTTTACTTGGTTTCTACATCTCATTCTACTGTTCGAGCAACAGTTCTCTTCACACTTCCACTTCACATTTGCTCGACTTTAGAGTGTCTGTTTCAGGTGCTGCATACATTGCCTGCCTCACATCTTCAACATTTGTATCCAACACATCCTTGACAACCATGTACACAGTGATTTCACCAACTGCCCATGGACATGGAAGAATACCTCAAGCAAATTGATCAAGAAGGAATCATACATAGAGAGTGTTTGCCAGCATCTGATTAGATGGGATAGGGACATTGTTTGTATGATTTGCACCTCAGGCCAACACCGGTCAAACTTCCAGCAAACAATCAAGTCTGAAAATGAACAAGAGTGGTTCATTAACCAGGCTGACGACCCAATCACTCTGTCCATTGTTGAGCTCCTCCATGATGTCAAGACACATTGGGATTCATTGTATTTTATGATGAACTGCTTGTGTGCCCTTCAACCAGTAAGTCAGCTCAACATTTCTAATGTTCCTTCCTGAATCAAGCATATTTTTTGTCAGGCCATTTCTCACTTTCTCAAGGCTCCATGCAATGTTGATATCACAGGTTGTCATTTAGAAGACATGGAATGGGAAGTCTTGCAAGACCTTGAAGTAATTTTAGAGGTAAGTTCTGTATTCTTGCACTCTTCATATTCAATACTAACATGTTTTCCTAATTTCTAGGTCCCATTGCTGGCATAGAAGAAAATGTGTAGTGAAGAGACTGGTGACCACTTCTTGATGGTGCAGTCTCAGCCTTTGAAATATTCATTGTACAATGGAAACAGCTCTCCAATTCTATGGATGCTCCTCACCTGTGAGTATTCATGATTGAGGGATTTGAATGAGCTGAGTACTATTACAATCACCTTGGTTGTAGCAAGACATAATTGTTTGCTATGTGTAAGTCATTTGTGTTATAAATGAGTCCAACAGTACTAAATATAATTGACCTATTACAGTTGTTGATCTATGCATCCATATCTCTTGGGTGAAGAGACACGGGACACTGAAATGATTGTGGCTACAAAGGCAGACATTTGTCAGAAGGTCAGTTACATTTAAATTATGGACTGGCAACCATCAAAGTAGTTGTGAACACTCATATATGTACTTTACAGATGCAAGATTACTGTATGACACACCCAATTCAGATAAAGTATGGAGCAGCCAGCACAACTCAATCACCCTCATGTATTCACCACTCTTGGTGCAAAATATGACCTTATTGATATGAACTTGCAGTCTGATGAGGAAATCACACAAATAATTGATAGTGTGATCACTATCCCACCATTTTTTGTATGATGATAGACTATCTCCCAGTCCAACCATCTGCTGTTCTGTATAAATATGCATTCTCATCCAACAGTCTGATGGACATCAAGCACTGCAACCACATCAGTCCGATCCTAATGGAGACACTGCAAATGCTGAAGTTCTTCCTCAAGAAGGAGAAACCATCATTAAAGTGGAGGCTCACAACAACCAAGGAGATGGTAGGTAGACCATAGTGGAGGAGATGTAGTTCTTGCTGATGCTGTTCCAAAACAGGATGTTGGAGTTGATCATGTACTCTTGGAAATTGCAGTGGAGGAAGGCAAATTATTGCCACAGCAAGTTCATGTGTATTAGTAATAGTATGTATGTAGTATGTATGTATGAAGCAAACACCAAAAACACTTGGCGAATGACTAGTGGAATGAGTAAACAATGGTGCTCAAGTGAGAATGATAAGAGGTGGAAGACAAATAAACTTTGATGGAGTTTACTGGCTGTTAGTTCATAGTTTATATATTGTTACATGTGTGTATGTATGTTTGGTTACATGGTCTGTGCATAGATACGAGTTCTTAATATTATTTATTAGAATGTCATAGAAGATCATAGAATGTGTAAAAAGCAGACAGCCTTTGATGCTGTATGATGAGTCAGAGATAAGAGAAAGTGATCATGTGATGTGGATCATATCCTATTGGATGATGAGTCTCTAGGCTCTGCTTTGTGTGGCAGCCAATAGGAATGCATTCTAAGCATAGGTTTGGCATGAGGTAAGCATGTGTTGGTCACATGATGTAACAAGTGAGAAAATACAAAAGTCATAAGTGTTTGAAAAGATAGGGGTAGTTTCATATGTTGTGACAGTGTTCATAACAATGTACAGACCTGATGATCCACAATTGTATTACAATGTAAAATTTATGTTCTCTTTTTTGTATCTGGTCAACTCAAGTCAGTTACTGCAACACTTGTAGATTGTAGTCAAAGCAGCAGTTTATAATCATTTAACCTGTTATGGTCTTGGTTAGTCAGCAAAGTGACTTTGATTAGAGTCAGCTAAAACTAGTATTCATAGCAACACTATATAGAATCAGTATTGCAGGCTTGCACATATATGCACAAGCCAGTTGGCACCCACAAACTGGAGAATTCCTTCCAGGGAATACTTTAGTAAGAGAAGAAAGAGAGATTGGTTTGTGAGACACTCCATCTTTCTCATATCACATATCATGTGGTGGACAAGGCAAACTAGAAGTTCATGCACAAATGTGTGTGAGCAAGCAACAAAGTTGCCATCATCTTTGCTGTTGGCTGAAACAAGATATTCATAAAGAGATCTCATGGCTGAAGTTTGCTGGATGTTCCATGTGATGGAAAAGCTGCTCAGGCAATTGATGTGTGACTTATCTTACAGTGAAGAGAAATGATGCATGTGAAGCAGCATACAGAGAGCCTTGGTCATCACTGTCCAATAATGAACATTGGTCCTCCTAATCAAGCTCCAATAATAGGCCTTTGTGCTTGATGAGGAGGATAAGCTACTGCTAGGAGACTTGATAGAGATTGAAGACTCACTCCAAAGTGATCGACTTGTGGACAGAGGGATGACAGCTGTCCAGGAAGGTGTTGGCATCCTTGAGGTACCGTGCTAACAAAGTGTGGACCTATAGTATATCCCTCTCCAGGAC
Source organism: Zangia roseola (assembly GCA_038090095.1). Lineage (NCBI taxonomy): Eukaryota > Fungi > Basidiomycota > Agaricomycetes > Boletales > Boletaceae > Zangia > Zangia roseola. The sequence continues at coordinate 17,834 of JBBPMD010000501.1, read as the reverse complement.
AATACACTTGGGGAGAAAGGATGTAATGTCTTTTTGTTTTGGGAGCTTAACTGACTTCATCAAGCAATCAACTGGCATGCCACAAGGCTCTACATATACTTTGACCAACCATTGGTAACCAAATGAAGTGCACTTTTCAGAACAAATGACTGATCTTTTGAAAAGGATCATCAGGGTCCTCTGAGTCTGTCAAGTAGTCAGAATCCTGGCAGTCACTATCACGATCACCCCCCACACTTGGTTCACTACCAGAAATGGTGAAATTGGTCCCATCATCACCTACACTAGGAGAGGGACATCAACTTTGGTCCAAATCAAGACCTAAATTTGGACTCAGTTGTAGGGAAGATGCAGACTCATGAACAAATGTGTTGTGAAAAGAGTTCCCTGGGCTGAGCAGAGGTGGTGGGAAAATGGAAGAAGAAGATAAAGGTAAAGGTAAAGTAAGGAGAGAGGATGCAGTTGGCCTAGGACTAGTTAAAATTTTTGAGGAGTGGACCTTGTCACTAAGCCTGAAGATATGCACACTTTGAACATGGGGACCAGAGCACAGTCCATAATTAGTTAGTTCTCATCCTTGGTTTGGACCAGCTGGGCCTTTCCCTCCAGCTTCAGCTGTGACATGCCAGAGTTTGGCACTGGAGCCTTGCACTTGCCTTTGCCTACAACAGGGACAGTTGCTGATGGCTTGTTGGAAGATGTGGAGTGTCCTGAGGAGAATGGCTGATGATGATCAACTTAGAGACTTTGGTCATGAACTGGAACATCACATAGTCTTGGTGCACCACTGATCCTGCTAGCTGTAGGAGAAATTGTAAGCTGAAATATGCATGAGCAATATGATGCAGTGGACCAGTGCAACACACACCCTGACCTCTACATTGACTTCTCCACCCTCCAGACCATGAAAACAGGACATTCTGGTTGCCTGCCATATAATAACTGTCAGATGGAGCAGCAAGTTTGAACATGTGACTTGTTTTTTTCAAGTAACATCATGTACAGACCCTGAGGCCCATTGAAATTGTGCACAACTAGGGCTAGCAGTCTGGCACTAGACACAGTGATTTCATGCCACATAAAGAGTAGAGGACTCACAGTAGTATACCAGCATCTGAGAAATTTGCTATTCTTGTTCTCCAAGCAACACCAATGAAGGGGTTGTCAACATTGACCACACATACACATGTACTGTGGTCTTTTCTGACAAAGCCAGATGAACTCTACCATTGAAGAGTCCAAGGCAATTGGATTGGAAATAAAATCTGACACTGTAAATAATTGCATCAAGACAAATGCTCTGACAATACTAGTACACATCAATCCACAATGGAAAGGAGGTTGCAGGGATTGTGAATGGCAATTTTTTCTGTCCCTTCATTCTGTGGTGAGATTGATGCTGTCCAAGCTTGAGACTGTAATTGAATTGTCTTATCCATGAATGAGTAATAAAGTGGTTTAGGATGCACAACATCTCGTGAATCTCGGAAGGTGGGATCCTAAACAATTAATCTACATGCTGAGAGCTGCCATTAGGTAATAGCTGATGACTATGATTTGTTGAATGATGAAGGTGTGAGTCAGAATATTAATGGGGGTAGGACACAGTGAGTCACTCAGACTTCTATTGCTTCTATTACCATACACAATCTTATGTGACAATGTAGTCAGAGTTGTGCTTCTTTCTTAGTCATACCCCTTGAATGCTAGATTCAAGCTCCAACTTATATTTAATTAATATGAGTCTCATGTCCATCTCCTCTCACCATTCCCATGCTCCTTCTGCATCAGTTTTTTGCACCAATCACATGAATACAGTCCTAGATATTAGACTTATGATTATAGTGCTGAGTGGCTTTCTGTTCCCTTAGCAAAGGGGGCACACACTCAAGCTCTCAAGATGGCAATCATGTATTACAAGCCCACTGAGATGCCATGGTATCAAATTACTAAAAAGACTGGTCTTGAACTCTACATTGTTCCTTGTGGGATAACTCTCACAAAGGATTATATCCCATCCAAGGGATCAAAGTTATCTGTGGATGCTTGCTGAAGTAACCACAAAAGACTTACTAATGACTGACTAGTAAAGTGAAGGAAGGGTTCTTTAGCAGAGATGCCTTGGTGATGAAAGTAGCAGAAGAACTTTGTTAGAGTTCTCTGGCATTGTATTCATGGTTTATATATAGAGAGAGAATTAGCTTAGTCATAATTAAGTCATCATTGGATGATAAGGGATGATGTATGGAGTCATAAAGTGCAGAAGTATATAGCCTTGAGGCTATACTGATGAATTGTAGATAAGAAGATAAAAGATGTCACATAATCTGGATCATATCCTATTGGTGTGTCCACCTCTTAGGTATGTGACACTTGTGAGTCAAATTCTTCAATGATCATCATTTCTCATTTCTAATGGACTTGGTGAAGGTACAATACTGGATTCAGGGATCAAATCACACAGTTTACAATGATCTCCAAACTCCAATGATGACCACCATTAGGAAGCTCAAAAATGTGCTCAAAGCATGCAATCCATATATGCACAATGTGCTTGTATTGACAATGTGTTAAATCTCTTCAAGGTGCCAATGGATGTCAGCAATGAAGATGAAATCAAAGAGCTCTTGAATGCTATATCTGCTTTGCAGACAGATTCACCATCCAAGCCTCTGCCACTAGATTGGCACCTCTGGGAGGTCTTCCAAGACTCATCTCTTTCCAAGCCACTGAAAATTATCATTGAAACGGACCCCCAGAGTAAGCACAGCCAAGAGGGTAATGGATCATACTCACTCAGGCTCTCATCAAGGTTGTGAACAAATGCCCTGCTGTTGAATTTGATTAGCTTGATTAATGAACATCATTGCAAATTCATGACATGTGTATGATCAACTCCACTGTCCTCATAGCTAAAACAGTCCTTTTTCAAGTACCACAGAAAAATGAAAAGAGAGCATTTTACTGTGATCACCCTTGTGAATGTTATAAGGATGTCCCTACAATTTTACTCCATCTGGTCTTCCCTGAATTCATCCATGACTGTGAGATAGTCATTCTAGAGGTAGAGGATATTATTTTTGCTGACAGTCTTGCAGACATTGCTTCACAGTTCTACAATGATGAAGTGAGCCAAGTCAAAGCTGTTGACAATGAATTTCAAATATACAACCTCTACCTGATTATTACACAAACATCATCCAGGTATATAACAGATAAAGCTTCCTGTATTAATGGATGATCATTGAATGTAAGAATGAGATGGCTGAGACATCAAATAAGGCATATCACCAAGCTATGAATTACTACTTTGAATGGACAAGACAAATGGCTATCAATTTCTGGTTGTCTCCCCTGCTGTGTCTCCTTGTGATGATATTTGGTTAGTCTTTGCACAATTTGTTGTTTACATGGTAAATCTAAGTGCTTCTTGTATAGGGCCACATATTGCATTTGCTGTTGCTGTATGGAACCAGTGTCCAATGGTACAAATGCTAACAGACTTTGTGTTGCTCAACTTTCATCCCTCTAATCTCTGCCATTGTGACCATGTTGTATATTACATGATTGTTTTTTGTAATGCTCTCAATACACTGAAGAAATATTATGAAAAACTATCCAAACCCTCTCCTAGTGCAAAGAACCTCTCCAAGTTGTTTTCATATCCATGTAGCTACAAATCTCTTCTGTACAGCAATCAACAGAGTTTTCAGTACCAGAGACACAGTGTTACAAACGCTCTCAAAGCCCCTATCTTCTTCGACCCTTATGCTCATTCTCGAACACTTGTCACTAGCGGAACAACGCTCTTTGACGAATTCACCTTTTAGAAGTCATGTGACCTACACGTGTTTCGCCTCATGTGAAATCTATGCTCGGAACACAATCCTATTGGCTGCCACATTATGAACAGCCTCCGGATCTATCGTCCAATAGGATAAGTTCCAGACCTTATAACCACGAAGGCTATGCACCTTATCTACATATGACTCACTCGCACAGCCCTTAAGGCAGTGTACGCATCTATGACTCATGATGACTTCTAGCCAATGGCGTTATGAACTCTTATCTCTTACACAAACATGTACAAACGAATACCAGTAGTATATAAACCTATGTAGGCTGTCGTAGAACTCCAGTCAAATTTACTTGTTCCTCTCCTCACTTCACTGGTTGAGCAAACCACCACTTCATCTTTCCACTTGTCATTCGCTCTTCTTTGGAGTGTGTGCTTCACACAGCAACTGGTTCCTGTTTTACGGAGCATGTGATGATGGCCATCTTATTTGTATCAAGTTCATGAAATCCTATGGTAAGAAGGTCCACATGTGTCCTACAGAGTTGGGGCACACTTCAACCCTGTGAGGGTTTGAATCACTTGATTGAGGTTGGTTTTTTGTTGTTATGGACATGCTTTCTGGATACAAAACACTCTGTGATTGTCAGAAAATTGAGAGATCCAATGCTGTTGGAGCTTTACACAAAAGTCTGTGCTTGTTTCACAAAGAGGATTATATTCATGACAATATCTGTGATATGAACATCATGTTGTCCAAGTCCAGTGGCCACCTTATGGTCATTGACTTTGACTGAGGGGGTGAGGCTGGTGTCACAGGATACCCAGGCCATATTAACTTTGAAATCATAGACAGGCCACTAGATGCTTACAGTGGCCAATTGATCAGGAAGGAACATGATCACTTTATGATTGATAGGATAGAAGCACTCAAGAGCACTCACCACATTTAGTGTGGAGATGCTGAGGAATGAAACAACAATGACCCATTGAGCATGTCAAGATTCCTGCTTGTAGTCATTCTCTCTTCCTTTTTCTTTTTTTCCAGTGATAAATATCATGTCAATTGAAGATACACTTGATCTCATTTGTAGATCAAGATATTAAAAACCTGGTTTCTATAGAGGGCCTAGCCTGTAGAATACTTCAAGTCACTAAAGAAGAGACTATAGCACTCTGTGTGAAGTATGTATGATTATATAAGCATGTGGCAATACTACCACAGTTTGAATGAGGTTTACAACACAAGAATCTGGTGACACTTATCATGTTTGGCATGGTGAGTAAGTGATGATTAGCAAACTGATGCAGGCACATGGGTCAGTATCATGTCTCAAAATACATAGTATTCGAGGTCTACATCATCATTTTAATAACTTTGATAACAAATGACACTCTTTGAGTCATATTGACAAGAGAAAGGTGCCAAAGCACCACTGGGAGTGTGATAATCACTCAGTGTATCTTCAATTGACATTCCAACAGACATGTCTATGCCACCCTTTAAGTGAATTAAAGAATGGCTGCTAAATCTCTGAAGAATTTGCTTCAAATAGGATTGAGAGGTTTAGTTGTACACCTGGATTCTTTCCTATCCTGTCTCCCACCTCCACTTTCTTGTTCTTTTGATTATCTCCTTACACCCACCAGATTCTATCACCAGCTGATTGGGGCATTTTAGGGATGAATGTGTTCAGAGATGGGCAATGTGCAACTATGAGTGACATCAGAGCTGAGCTAGGTGGATGAGGATGCCAGGGATAGGGCAAGACACTTCTTGCACACACCTGGGGTGGATCAACCTTGATTGAAGTGCAAGACTGTGACATGTCACCTGAAGGGACCTTTGGCAAATGCATGTCAACTGGATATTTAAAGTGAGAAGACTAATCTGACTACTTCTTCTGATTTTTTGATGCACTGACTGGAAGATCTTCCTTCTATACCTCCTCCTTATGCTTCTTACTTGACTGTTCTTTGACCATTTTCACAAAATCCATATCTCCAAGCTGTCACATCCACTTTGGCTTGAGCATAGGCTGACATCCAATGGCTGACCACAAGAAAGTGTGGACAAGGAGAAAGACACTCCAAAGCTTTCAACACCAAAAGATGAGAGGGATGGTCATCATCATCAAAGAAGCTAAGGCCAGAAATTCAGAGAGACTACCAGTGGAGAACTATGGGCAATCAGGGAAACTGACTGTAGTAAACTGTGGACAACCACTCCAAAGTGTTCAACACTGGGAGAGGTTCATCATGCCACGAATAAGGTTAGGTTAATCACACACAGTGCAGTGTTGGTAGCAAACCACAGATGATCCAAGAAAGTCTGAGTAAAGATTGTCACTGACATGCATAAGCCAAGGAAATCACTGGAAGACTGCTCAAAGCAGACCAAGATCAATGAACAATGAACATTGCCACTTCAAACAATGCCATCAAGGCCCCAGCAAGTCAAGCCTGATTGCAAGGGGTAAACTATGAGCAATAAAGACATGAAACTGTCCACCACAAACCATGGAGAGTGCAACTGAGGAGCAAGACACTCCCCAGTGTTCAACACTGGAGAATGGAGGTGGCACAACTTCAGGTTAATGGTGACTTACTGAAAAGTATTGTATTAGATGAGCACTAATGCACTGGGCTGGTGTTGAACACCAGGAGCTGAGATTACAAGCAACATGAAAAAGTGGGGAGATTGTTGGCATCACAGAGACAATATCCATGGTAATCCACAGAAACAGAGAGAAGATAAACTGTCAACAGTAAATCATAGGCAATTTGAAAAGACAAAAAGCTGAGTGAGGAAGTTTGAATGATATTGATGAACATCTGAACTGTCACTACAAGTAAATCCAGAGTGTCTGAAAGACACTACTTATAGTAAACCACAAGTAGGAAGGTTATTCCCCAGTGTTCAACACCATGGAATGAGATGGAGAGGAGTGGGCAAGAACAATGTTGATGAACATCTGAATCATCATTGTAAGTAAATCCAGAGTGTCTGAAAGATACTACCCACAGTAACTGTAGATAGGAAGGATACTCTCCAGTGTTCAACACTAGGGAATGGGATGGAGTAGTAGTTGACCTTGCATCAAGGCTAGAGTCAACACAACTGGAGACATGTGGTACTTGCTTATTTAATACAAGATGGTCCATAGGAAGTGTCAATACTGACTTTGTCATTCTCTGTGACACTGTCCATGGTTTACTATAGGTAGTCTCACATGCATATTAAGGTTATTTTCTATTGTTTGTCCCTTGATTGTGTTCTCAGTCTTAGTGTCTCATGAAGATTGCTGTTATTGAGTGGGTGACCACATGTATTGCATCTTTCATGTTCACTCAAGATGTGTCATTGTCCACTCGTCCTTAGATTTTTTACTCCCTTCCTAACTCTTCAGTGTTGACATCATTGAGTTTCCCCTTTGTCAACTACTTGATCAAGAATTCTTTACTTTGCCATTCCCACTCAAGCTGCAAGTTATAACTCTTTAGTGTCTATGCTGTTGAGTTTCTCTTACTCTTCAAACTTCAAGCTTTAACTCTTCAGTGTTTACATCATCAAGTTGCCTTGTCATTCCTGCTTGTTGATGTTTACATTGATGAGCTCTTTGTGAAGACCTTGGACCCAAGATCTTATCCCACCCAACCTAGTCATCTTCACACTGACAAGTTTCTTTACTTTCTCATATTTATCCTGTTGACCCCTCCCATGTTCACCTTCCCATCCCATCAACCGTTCACTTGGTATTTGGTGAGTACAAGCTGATTCATTGCCTGTATTATCATGACCTTCAACTTTACCCCTTAGTGCATCTGATGACCATTTTCTTGGACCCTCCCTCAAACATCCTACCAACAACATGGAATTGACAATCTTCTCCAGAACCTAGGGATATTGTGTTTGATGTCGCAGTGCTATCCACATCTCCCCTACACTTTCCACAGCCCACTACACACTGGGCCACTATTATCATGTCTTGATCATAATGAGTGAACAGTACCTATCACTGGCTCCAATGGGAGGTTTACTTTGTGCCCCATTCTCCTGGCAAAGTGGTGAGAACTTGACAAATTCCTTTCAATCTTATTCTACACCCTCACTGTCAGGTGCCATCTCAATGCTATTTATTGGCCCCTTCCTTCCAATGTAAAGTATTCATATCTTTATCTAATGGAGGGGGAGGTTTGTTTGGCAGTGAAGTGCACACTCATGGCCTTCCAGCATCTCATTGGTCTCTGCTCATGGAAGATAGCACCACACAAGTCATCCTCTCTTGATATGGCTTGGGTCCAAACTTTGTTGAATAAAAGCATCTTGCCATTCATGGTTAAGATGCTTCAAATCTCTCCTGTAGCCACATTTTCTCTTTCTGACCCCAGAGTGGGCACCATTATAGACATCACCAACTATGTTTACCTGGCATATGCCTGGTCTCTAAGTACACAGGTGTCCATCTAAATCTACTGGAGCACTTGTACCAAGTTCCATGAACAGTATTGTCAATCAAAATTTCAACTTGTGCCAGCAAGTGTGCAGAATGCTTATTGGATCAACATCCATTGATATCCCAACCCAGAGCTCCTTGAGAGTGCCTTCAATATGTCTGGTTGTCCCTCTACTTTGATCACTGTTTCCATGGGTCCTGTCCATGTCACTCCACCAGTTATCAAGGAAAGTGGTCAGAAACATGGAGACACATGGAGAGAGTTTTTTGCTTGGAGAGCCCAGGCACATCCCACCATTCTAGCAAGTGAATCATGTTTGGACAAATAGAAATGCAAACAATGTGGTAAGAACACTCATGAGGGTTGCCAGAGCACCAGGATGAAAGAGAGCTAATGTGTTCTATTGGGATGAGCACAATGGCTTCTGGGTTCAAACCCCTATTGGTTATGATCACTAAAACAAGAAATGGGAGGACTATCACAGTGCACAGTGGTGCTATGATGCTTTCAAGGACAAGTGGGATATATACATTGAATTCAATGCTGATACACAATCAGAATACAGCAATGATGACAGTAATGATGACCCATCAATGGTCTCTAAATTACCAATACCCATAGTATTGTGTCTTGTATCAGCTCAACATTCAATTCCACATAGCAGTCCAAATGTCAACATGGTTGTGAGCTCTACCTCTTCCATGGATGAACCAGTGCAATGTGATCCTCCATCAGAGCCCTAATTTTGTTTCAATGATCAAGAACAATTACCTGTCAGTATCCCCCTGGTCAACCAACCTCACAGCAAGAGATCATATCTCCTGGTGAACTGATGCTCTACAACATTCCACCAGGCCAGATGTTTACTAGTGGTGAGCAATTTCCATCCAAGAAGGACCCCTTGGTCGAAGAGTGGATGTCACAGCTGGCAGTCAACTTGATGAAGAGCGAACATTACAGCCAGTGGCCACAACTCCTGTGGAGGATGGCAAACCCCCTATTTTTCAAACATTTGCCAATACCCATCCAGTATCTCTTTTTGTTGGTGACAAGATTCCAATCTCTCAGTCCTCTCATACAATGCATTTGCAAGACATCTCAAAGATGTGGTATGCCATAGGTTCACTTGTCCCCCATCTTCCAGTGTCATTCCTTGCCCCAAATGCATCTCTCAGCTCCCTTACACCAGACATCTGTGAAGGCAACTCAATTCTACAGGGTAGTGATTCCCTTTATGAGGCTGCTGCTGCTTTCCTTGACAAGCTGATGCTGATGCTGATAGGGATGAGCGTGGGTGTACCCATGGGTATCACTCAAATTTCTGAGTACATTATACCCATTTAGAGGTACATTCTTTGAGTTGGAGATTACAATCTATATGTACATAGGTATACATTTATGAGACATAGTTTTAAAACAAGTAGCTGTAGTGTTATAAAATATCAGATTTCACTATGATCTTATACTGTTATAATATCTATAATATCTATAATATACATGATTACATGAATAATAATAATAATGATCATTAACCATATCTCACCTATTCTTTGGCTAATCCTCTTGACTAAATAGTTTATCCAAGTCAGATTTACATTTCATTGACTATAGGATAATAATTAAGAAAGTTCAAGATAAGAGTAAGGCTTTGTAGGATCTAGGATCAGTAGAAAAGCAAAGATTCATATAAATACATCTAATATAACCACCCTCTGACAGACTGGTCAACAAAACTAATAATACTATTCAATAGCCAACTTTAATTTTTTGCCATATACCTGCACTTGTGGGTAGCTCAAATGCTGACCTACACCCATACCCACACTTATCCCTAATCTTATCTGTGCTGGGTTGGGCCCAGACCCCTCCAATATTGCAGTAGCTCTTACAAGTAGGAGTGTGCCTGTCAACACTTGTGTTTCATCCAATGAAACTCCAATTGCAGCATTCAATCTACCCTTTGGTCTAGGTTACCTACCTTTCAATTATTGGCCACACATGCCAGATTATACAGTTTATCTTCAAAGGAGGGATGACTTACTACATCAAACATACAGCAGAGCTGCAATATTGAAATACAGAATCATCAGATGTTTGACATGTGAATCACTTGGGGATTGAGCCAACTTTCTTATTGCTTCCAGTCCATCTGATGCTCCTCAATTTGGTTCTCCTACTCAACTTGAAGATGCATGTTATTGGGATGATGACCTAGATTGCAATGACAAGAAGATTGTGTGTGGTGTATACAAGCTGTCTACAGGTAACCTCTTCAAATTCTATATTGCCACACTATGCTAAGTTGTTTCTAGGTCAGTGAGTTCCAAGTCATTCTAGCCAACAGACTGCTGATGTCTCATGGTGATCTAAGCAGTCTACATGGGAGGTGAGTGGTCTGAGTATGGGCTATTGGTCTACTGATGACAAAACCTGGTACCAAAAGCACCTCCAAGAGATTCAGGAATACAATAGATCAAGCAAACCCCCTTACTGTACTGCCTCTGAATGATGGTAGGCCTTGAAGTACCACAAAACTAAAACAAAGAAGGTCCATGGTCATGCTGCTCAGACTGTTAAGCAATGGCTTGCCAACTACATGTGATTTCTTATCACACAAATTAAAATTTATTGACTAGATTATTATGGGGACATGATGTATCAAGTATCAAGTATATACACACTGAAATGCAACTCTTTCGTGCTATCATTTGTTGTTGTGTGTGATTGTCTCCTACCTGTCAGAGCTCATTGTGTGTGTGTGTGGGGGGGAGGACATCCTGTTTTGCTGAGTACAAAGTATTTGTATTTAATTTTAATTTTAATTTTAATCATTGTTTATTGTCTAGCAAGGCTGGGCCTCATGTCAGACACTACATGTATGTGTTTACAGTTGTGTCTATGTGGCTATTCATATAATGATCATGTGTTAACTGCTCAAAGGTCTGAGTGGAGACCTACATGAGGCTAATGGTGGCCATATATTGGGTCATGGATGTGGGATGATCATCAAGTGGGCATTGTAATGGGACCAGTTTGGTAATGCTATGCATCTTTTGGAGGGTGAGGTTGCTGAATATTTGTGTGAATCTGTCACAGTTGTTTAGGAATTGGAGAGTGTATTTGATACACTTTGGATTGTTTAGTGTATTCAGTATTTGTCTGGCTTTTCCTTGGGTAGCAGAGCAGAGCTTCTCCCTCTGATCAGTGTAGTGTGAGCAGTGAAGTATTAGATATGCAACTGTTTCATTGTGGTCCAGGCAATGTGGACAGGACAGGTCTTAGACTTTAACTGAGCAATGGAGATGCTGTTATGAACGCATCTGAAACCCCTATCTTCTTCTTCAACCCTTATGATGGTCCAGTCAACGAAGACCAAACACTTATGCGATTCCTAACTTTCTGAAGTCACATGACTAACACGTGTTTCACCTCATGCAAAACTTATGCTTGGAATCAAACCCTATTGGCTGCCACACTTACACACAGCCTCAGATACATTGTCCAATAGGATAAGTTCCAGATCACGTGATACATCTTATCTATGACTCACTCACACAGCCAAATGAAGGCAGTGTACTTCCTATGACACATTATGACACTTAGCCAATAGCGCAAAGAACTCTTATCTACATATACCTTATGTCCTCAACCAAATAGATACAAACAATGTACAGTAGTATATATACCATGAAATAATAGCCAGTAAACTCATCAAAGTTTACTTGGTCTCTTACACCACATTCCTCTTGCCTTGAGCACTTCAGCGTTTCACTTCCACTAGTTCTTTCGCTCTTGCTTAGGAGTGTCTGTTTCAGATGCTTGTGTAATACAGCATGTCCTAATCATAGTTGGAAAAGGATGGAGACATGCTGGCAGGGTAGTGTGACAATGAGTTTTAAAACTTGTTGGATGGGAGTGAGTTGTCAATACTGAGCATGGCATGTGCTCTGGGGGATTTTTGAAATCTTTCTTTTTGCTACTCTTTGAATTCATGGTTGACACTCTGTTTGACAGTACATTTGGTGCCTTTATGGTCTTAAGGCTAGGAGGGAGCACTACAACATTACTGTTGTTTCTCCTCACCATTGATTTAGTAGCTTCATTTGCCTCTTCATTGCCTAGTATGTTGATATGGCCTAGTGTCCACTGGATCAGGATAGAGTCAGGACCATGGAGGTGTAGTGTTGACTGTAGGTGGTCATGGTAAGGTCCATTAGGTAGTGACACAGTCCTGATTTGAAGGCACTTATTGCAAGGATCACAGCCTTGTTGTCCAACCCTAACAAGGCCATTCTGATTCAGCTCCTGTGTTTTCTGAGCAGCTCAACTGCCAGTATCATACCTAAGATCTCCCCCTTGTAGACTGTATGGTCTTCCACCCTTCCCAATGCAAATCTCATTTCACCAATTTTCATCTTGTTCTTTCTCATCACTGCTGCACCCCCTATTCTTCCCTCCATTTCAGATCTATTCAAGTATAAGCATTGTCATGAGTAGTTTCTGCTTTGATATATTGCATGAGGATTATTTCCTGGTCCTTTTTAATACACAAAGTAATGTCAGGGGTCCATTTCATGTTGTGTCACAATAGTAAAATGACCTTGAGAAATCTGGGGTTGTGATTGAAAGTGTTTGTGAGTTGAGTTGTCATAGATATCAACTTACTTGTCATTCTCAAAGGCATTCAAAGGTGAGATGATAATAATAATCTTGTTCTCAATCATAGCTGGCATAATGAATGGGAGGCTTTTGCCTGTTCCTGTACCTGTCAGCATGACACAGTCAAGCCCAAGTAAAAATGCCTCAACAGCATCCAATTGCCATTCATAGGGGACCTTGTTACTATGTTCAGAGCAAGCATGACTGAGTCCCTGTCAGGTGGGCTTACTGAGATATTCTAATGTGTCTGCTGCTTGATTACAGGATTTTTCAAGATTAGAATAAGATACTTTTGTCTGTTTGGAATGATTGGAAGGATGTAAACCAAGTGCAGACATTAGCTGAAGATATTATATATGTGAAGACAAGGACTGGGATTTTTCGCAAACCATGATCTGACATATCATGTACACTGCTATGCCCATGTTGGGTGGAAAATCCTAATGCAGACTGTGGTTACATTACATGCATGACACAATATAATAGTTGCTTGACTAAAGTCTCTAGATTCTTTGGTTGCCAGAAAGTGGCAGCTTCTTGAATTGGTGAATCCAAAATGGATGGTTCTGAGACTACCACTTTAGCAGGTTTCACTTCCTTGGGGAGATGCACAATCATAGGGGAGTGTTAACTGCACTGATTGTACTTCAATCAATAGATAAGTACTTTGTCAAACTTATTTAGAGTTCCAACCACTGGACTGTTTGTTGATGTATCTAGATATAGTCTATAGACTCTGGAGTTCAATGTGTTCACTTCTTTAGCTTCTTACATCAAACTCTAGATATGTAACATTTATCTCTCTAATAAATCAACTTCTTACATGGAACTTTAGCTAGATGAAACCAGCTGTTATAACATATCAGAATGTGAGCAATGGTTGACTGCCTTGGTTTGGAATGTTACTTTGACCTTAACCTTGACCAGGTCAGTCAAGAGTACAAGGGAGGAGATGAAATGGTTGTATTCTGTACCCAGTAAACAAATCATTGCCATGCAAGTCAACTTGTCATCCATTTGCTGATGTTACATATGGAGCTGTGAAGATTTTTAATTTGAAGCATCTGAGTTGCCTTCCTTGACACAATCTTATAAGTTCTCTAAACACTACATATATTAACACCTTGAATTCTAATTTTTCAATACCTTACAATAGTTCTTGACATAGCAGGGGTAGAAATGGAGGCAATTTCTCAAACTGGTCACTTGATTTTTCTTCACTCCTACTCTTTTTTATTCTTTGTTGATATATTTGAGCCATTCAACATCTCAGTGGTAATTCTGTCATGTCAGAGCTTTAATTTTCATCTCTATTCCATGTGAATTGTAACCTTAAGAAATAATATATAATAGCTATTGTATGGCTATAGTATAGTTTAATTGAATACTACTGACATTGGATTCTCTCTGATCCTATTACATTTTCCTTTGTTTTTTATTTTCTTTTGATACTTCCTCTTATCTACAACCATGGACACCACCTTCAAGCTTATGCATAGTGTATGCTGTTTGAGTCTTGCTTATGCTATCTTCATTGACCATCATAATTCCACTGATCTGATGGACATATATCTTATGTCATATTCCTCTCATTATCTTTTGCTCCTTTTACATCCTGACTCATAGCTTTATGACTCATTCCTTATTGTCTCAGATATATCAGGCATTGGTCTGGTGTCCTTTACCTGATACTATATAAACTATAGATTATCCTACATGTATTCCTCATTCTTGAACCACCTAATATATACTTGATCATCTGGATCCCTTTGAACCTCCCAGAGTTGACTATACCTAATATGCCTCATCCACTGAAACCCTCATGTGTAGTCAATTGACAAGTATTACTACCTACTTGTCTTTCTCTGACCTCTTTGAGTCCTTTAGAGTTATGCCAAGACCTACCTGACCTTATTATAATTGATCCTCAACTTTTGTCTGATATCATCCTTGTCTTTGTCTGATTCTTTGCCTCTCTTTGTCATTGCCTCATATCTAATCTATGACATCACTCTTATTGTCCCTCTTTTGACTTTCTTTAGACCTCAGTTGTGCTTATCTTGACACCTGACACCATCTATGAGTCATTCTTTACTTCTTTGTTTACTTGGCTGACTCAATACTCAGTCATCTTTCACCTTTGGCTGGATGCTTCCTTAGTGTCTACTAGATCAGATCCACATATACATACATTTAGTCATGTATTCTTAACCTTATTGACTCATTCAATTATAAGTCATCGTCTCACTAGAACCAGGAAACTACATGGGTATGGGTACTTGTGATGAATTACAGTTACAGGTGTATAGCTACAGGTATAGGTAGGGATTGTCATATTTGGACCTATATATCTGTCACCCATGGATACACCAGTGAATAATACCCATACAATGCATTTCATCACATTTTCTTCATATTTCATTATTATTTCCATCATTTGACTTGTGGCTTCAAAGCCATGTGAATATCTGATCTATTTTGCTTGGCTTTGGGTTTGTGCTTCAGCCTCAAGATTTCTCGATATTATCTCCTCCTGTCCTTGAACCCTATTTCCCCTGTATCTCATCATCATTGCTACATCAGATATGCATTGAAGTTGTGCTTTTGTCTTAATACTTTTTGATGTTGCCCCCTCCTCCTCCTGCCCTTGGACTCTATTTCTCCTATATCTCATCATCATCATCACCACCACCACATGATTCCTGGCTTCAAAGCCCTTGAAGTGGATCATATATTATCTATCTTGCATAGCTTTAGAGGTGCACTTCAGCCCCAACACCTCTTGATGTTGTTTTCTCATTTTGTCCTTGGATGATTTTCTCCCATATCTTGTCACTATCGCTGTTGTATGATTTGTAGCTTCAAAGCCATTACATATGATTATATTTCATGGCTTTGGAGTTGTACTTTAGCATGAACACCTCTCAATGTCACCTCTTCCTCCTACCCTTGGACAACTGTGTTAGCTGTAATGATTGTACTTTCATCCTTACATAAATGTTTTGTCACACTTGTTTAGAGTTCCAGCCACATGGCTCTTTGTTGATGTATCTAGCTAAAGTATATAGACTTTTGAGTTTAATGTGTTTGCTTCTTTAGCTTTTTACATTGAAATCTAGCTGAGGGAATCCAGTTGATATATAGACTTTCCCTCATAGCTTGTCATCATCACCATTGTTGATTTGTAACTTTAAAGTCATTGAATGGGACTGTGTTTCTGTCTCAACATCTCTCAACTTTGCCTCCTCCTCCTAGTAGAGACTAGGGATAAGTGTGAGTATACTCATGGGTATCTCCATACTGACCCACACACACATATAGGGTGTGGGTTTTCCATGAGTATACCCATGGGTACCACTCAAATACTCTACATCCTAGTGGTAAACCATAATTCTAAATCATATTCCAAACCTTGTTTATATAGTTATTATTATATCAGTTTCAAATCTTTGAGTACATCATTTCTACTTTAGTTCTAAACCTTGTGTTCACATCAATCATGGCCAAATAGTATCCTTATTGGAATTCCAAACATTCTCAATGACACATCAATATACTCATTTAGAGGTATATTCTTTGAGTTGGAGATTACAGCCTATATGTACATTTATAAGAGATAGTTTTAAAATAGCTACACCTGGTTAATTATAACAATATAAAAGTATATGCAATTGTAGTTTCATAAAATATTGAATTTCACTATGATCCTATATTGTCACAATACCTATAATATACATGATTACATAAGTATTAAATCATAATCAATCATATCTCATATATTCTTTGGCTAATCCTCTTGACTAAACAGTTTACCCAAGTCAGATTCATATTTCATTGACAGTAGGATAATAATGAATTTAAAATTAGTAAAGTTCTAGATAAGAGTGAGGCTTAGTAGCATTTGGAATCAGTAGAAGAGCAAGGAATAGTATATATACAGTGACTTCCAAAATTGAGTCAATATTTTGAGAATTTGAAGTATGTGCTATGTATCTTAGGAACATGAACAAATAGAGCCAAAGTGTAAGTGAGTAAATAGCCATCTGGACTCATGGCCACATTCCAATACAAGAATTATGTCATTTGGATTAGTAGTCATAGAGATATGGCCAATTCAAATTGACAAGTCATTGACTCAATTTTGTAACTACATATCACATTTATAGAATCAGTCAATTCTAGTTTTTTGTATGACCTCCTTTGGCCTTGATCACTGCCTGGATCCTCCTAGGCATGCTTTCAATCAAATTCTGACACACCTCTGGATCTATGTATATTGTTCCACACTTCTGTCACTCTATCCCAAATTTCCCATACTCCTTTGGCATGTCTTGAATACTTGGCAAGCTTCTTTTTGATATGATGCCACAGGTGTTCAATAGGATTAAGATCTGGAGATTATGGAGGCCAATCCAGGACATTGATATTATTGTCTTTCATCCACTTCTTGGCCTTTTTAGAGGTGTGTTTGAGGTCATTGTCCTGTTGGAAGATAACATCCTCCAGAGAAATTCCAGATTCCTTCAGGCTGGGCAGCAAGTTGTCCTCTAAAATGTCCACATATTGGTTGGCATCCATCCTCCCCTCAACCTCTGCAAGTTTTCCAACACCTTCCCAACCCATACACTCCTATACCATGATATTTCCTCCTCCAAATTTCACTGTTCCTTGAACCTCTCTGTTAATAAGGCCCTGACCAACCTGTTTCCATACCCATTCCTTCCCATCTGACCAAATAACTCTCTTCCAGTCTTCAACAGTCCATTCCTGGTACTTCAGGGCAAAGGCTAAACACTTCTTCTTGTTTCTGACAGCAAGGAGAGGCTTTTTCTTCTTTGTTACAGCCTTGAATGAATGTTTTTTGAGAACTCTTCTCACTGTCTGTGAAGAGACTGGACTAGAGATGATGGAATTGATACAA
>JBBPMD010000500.1:0-21202 GCA_038090095.1 Zangia roseola | reverse complement strand
GCTCCACACACTTGCCGTGTAGTTCGACTGCAATCACTAGCGTTGCAAACCGAGTCGAGTCGGATGCAACGTCTCCTGCAAACATCGGTTACTGCCCTCCACATCGACGACTTTCTCTTGGAGCTCCAGCCTCCGAATCCCACACCCCTTAATTTCCATCAATCTACACACTACCCATTTCCCGTCCTTTAAAATCGAACTATCGCACACGTCCATCCCTGCTTGCAATTTGCCATCGTCTAGCTCCATGCACGTTGCCACTCAAAAGATGCTTTCCGTCTGGATGGAAAGTGGTCGACCATACGTGATCAGACCCACCCTCCGCGTCAAGTACCATTGTCAATATGTCGTCTTGGTGGTGAATTATAAGTGGTCTTAAATCACTGCTCTAAACCACTACTCACCGAGCTCCGTAGGTTTAATGCAGCGACATCTCACCAAGTAGTGCTTGGATTGTCAAAGAACAATGAATTGCGTTTTACGGTGACAACCTGGAAACACGTTTCATTTTATAAATGGCATTAATGCGATTTTGTTTATGAAAGCGCTGCGTGTCTTTGGCATACAAATACTGCTCTGGGACCGAGAATAGGATAAGATTTCTGGATTGCTGGTAGGATCAAACCATCTTCTTCAGAGACGTTCTATCAAACATATCCTCTACGTAAGTTTCGGATGCTTCAATGATGTTTCAGTCCAGGCGCCGTGATTTTGACGCCCGTGCGCAGTGTTACAAGATGTGGATCGTCATACCTAGCAGAAAAATGGTGCCACCATCACATCTGTCGTCTGCTCGTCCCTTTCCTTGACCAAGTACCGAATTCATGTTGTTTTGGTTGCGAGCGTCCACACTAGCCCCTCGGTCACCGGTCACTCTCAAAGGTTGGAAGTTGCCAAGCGGAAGTATGTCGGCCACCTTGTATAATGCCAACTTCGGACATGTTTCAGTTGGACATGTTGGTGGATGATGAGGTACAACCACCGGCAGCCAGATGAGTCGCTTGGTTACAGAGATTCGGTCACAGTGACTCGACGATTTCTGTGGGTCGAACGTGATGTGTCGAGCAGCTAACACTAGGGAAACATGCGTCGAAGGTCGAAAATCTTAGCCTCGTTTCATCTCTAGTGGTAACATATCAACAAGATTCAAGTCGGCCACACCGTTGAACCCTATTATGTCGCGCGTGCCTTCGGATTAAGCGATTGATCTGTTGCATTGACATTTGGCGAAGCTGCGGTTGATCGCAAGGAGTTACAATCGTGGCCATGACTCGTGGTATGTATTGTTTCAACAAGAACAAGCGAGATTATAACCATGAGTTCAAATCGCCCCGTAGCCATACCGATCACGCGTAGTGCAGTACGTGCTCAAGCGCTCAGGTGTGGGACGTATAACAAATATGGCGCATGTAGTCAACCCGTTAGAAACTAAATGTTTCAATGTGGATCGTATCTGTACATTGCGCCTTTAAATCTCTATCCGTCCGTCTCATCTTCGCTACCTCGGCCCGAACGGAACCATAGCAACCATGCGCAGAGAGATAACCCAAATACCACGGTAACACTGGCTAACCTTGGCAAATGCTGATCCGCTGTGACTCTGAGTAAGAGCAATGCGTAAACCTTGAGAATGGTAAACTCGCCGTTATATCGACCACTCCACTCAAGGGCTGAGATCTATGATTCATTTGTTGTGCCTAATAGGACGTCAGCTCCTACGATGCGGGGCCGCTTGGGTTCGTCCTGCCGGACCTTGAGTGTCACCGGCGCGAGAAGCATCTTGCGTTGGATCCTGACACGGACGAATCGGGACACTACCAGGTGCTCTCCATCGCGACTTCGGTGCTGGAGGGGTCGCCACGTACACGCGCTAAATAGTGAGACACGCGGCACGTTGATCGTGTATCAAAAGAAAATACGCACCCGTTTGCAGTTCTCCAGAGCGTGTCACGGTGGAAGGGCCATGCTCGCGGCGCCTTGACGGGTGGACGGCGAGAGACTATTATCTACAGTTGGGTCGGATTACGAAGAATCTTGGCGATCATGCCTTCCTATCTTCGTCGTAAACCGTTTATTGAGTGTTGATCGGCCATTGGGTGGGCCAGTGCTCACGGTGGGGCTGTTTCTCTTCACGCGCTTCTGGAGAGGAGTCACCAGTGGGGTATCTGATGGTTGCAGTGTGTCGTGGGGAGCCTCCAGCAGTCATCGTTCATTCACGCATGGCTGAACGGCCTCGGAGGACATGGGTGATGGCGGCTTTCGTAATTGTCAGCGCAGTTATACAAACAAAGCAAAATGGACACGGACCTTGTCGTAGTCGAAGGCAGGGGTTGGGGTTCTGGACATTGCCTCGAACTATAGCGTCGTGGGAACTTGTTTAGAAAGAGACACGGATGAATTCGTACTTCGAGGAGGTCACTACCGCCAGACCGACTTGCTGTGACTAGATGCCTAGGGACCAAATGAATGTGTCAAACAGATCCCGTGGCGTGATGATGGCACAATGAATGCATACCGGCATGGATCACCAGAGGTTGAAGGCACCTCATCCGGGGCTTGCAGGTCCTGGGTGTCTCTGTGTCGATGGTGATGAGTTTTTCACCTGTGCGACTGTCGAAGAGATGTGGACTGGGCCATGCCTGTAGGACGGCTCAGATGCTGTCATAATTTCTGAATCCAGGATGGTTGCGCATACCCGCTCTAATTAGCCGAGACGTCCAGCTCGGCCGTCAGGGCGTACGGTGTCCCATATACTCGCCCCCTCATCAATTCCACAGGCGGTCCCTCGACACAATTCCCGTCACTTCGCCCGCCCTCTGGACATCCGCACGGGTTTTCCACCGTCGAATTCCCCTTGGTGCGAAGTGCAACCCAAGATACCCATTGTAAAAAGGTGCCTCCTGTTCGGGTGGAACGCAACGGCGTAGTAAACAGTGGCAGAACAGCCGGTATCCGATGCTATACTGTTGTCTTACTGGATTGTTAGTATAGTCCGAGTGCTGTTCTAAACTGCTACTCACCAGTCTCTGTCAACAACATCCTCAGAGGCAGTAGGGCTCGAAGTAGGGTTCGAGTGTCGAGGAGAAAAGTGTTTTTGTTCACGAAGGCCCTGTGCAAAACGTACATTATACACGTTCCACCCACGCCTCCAAGATGGATTCTGCGCAGCCGCAACGTGTTCCTGGCGTTCGTTGTTCTCACCTCCCACGGAATCGCCGGCATGACTCGACTCGGACGTTGGAAGCGAAACTCTCTCGATGCAATGACACCCCGTGTAGCTACGGACCTTGGGTAGAATATCATGCGTCGTGCGAACAGCCATTTCACCGTCCTTATCGTCTGTATCGTCTCAACTCTGCGCCTCACGGGCCAGAGAAACGGGAGAACACACCGTACGTTATCAGCGCCGTATCGTCCGGTGATACGTGTTTCGGGATGGGCGCCAGAGAACTGTGGTATGCCACAGCCTGAATGTGAAGCTAGGTGAGATCGTACACCAAACGGGCCCCTATGGTCAGATTTTCCATAAAACTGGGAAGACTACTTCGATGTCCTGAGCCTTTTTCAAGGTGCTCGCCTAAACAACTGGTCTGGGGTCATGTCATCTGTCTTCGTTGACGACGTTAGTACCCGGTCCCAATGGCCGGGGCGTCACTTTAAGCTGTTGTTATCGCACACAACACGAAAACAAGCAGGAGATCTTGTGGATGTGCATATATGTAGATGAAAGTCGCGTACGAAGTGAATTAGCCTAAGTACAACTACAGTAACGACTTGTAGTATTACCTAACCTTGTACCATTCGTTCACGATGAACGTCCAGTCTGCACTCGACCAACTTGCTACCTACCGCGCCCAAAACGTGCGCACGTCTCAGGACATCTTTGAGAAAGGCGCGCTCATACTGCAAAAGAATGTGGTTCACAAAACGGGCGACGACAGTACGTCCATCATATGCCACATTCCCATACCACCCCACTCATATGACCGATGTACATCTATTCTAGGCTGGGGTTTTTTGGAACAGCTCGCACTCGCTGCGATAGATGTTGGGCGGTTGGACGTGGCGGACGTACGTATATGTGCACCCGGGGTAAGGACGGTCGCGCTGACGCATCCCGGTGGACGCTAGCAATGCCTTCGGACGCTTAACGGCAAGTTCCCGGGTTCACCGCGTGTGGATTGTCTCACAGGCATTCGGATGGAGGCGACAGAGACGCCAGAGACGGCACTCAAGTACTATGCAGAACTGTTGGAGGCGGATCCTACCAATGCAGTACGTCGCGCCTCGAGCTAGTATCGCACACGTTCGCTTCATCCTATCTCAAGGCGATCTGGAAACGCCGCATTTCGATATTCCGACGCACGGGCAAGATTGACAAGGCAGTTCATGAATTGTCGCAGTATCTTGACACGTTTTATACTGACGTCGAAGGCTGGTTAGAGTTGGCGGATATTTATGCGACGTGTAGCCAGTTCGGTTTTATTCCTCGCGATCTCGGGATTCGAAATCTGATGGACTGGACAGATATGAATATTCCCTGCAGTCCCTGATGCACGTCCTCTTGCTCGCACCACAGAACCCGTTTTACGTGCTGCAAGTGGCCGAGACGGCGTACACAGCCGGGGACCTGTCGCTCTCGATCAAAATGTTCCTCACGGTGGTTGATATGACAGATGGCGATGATTGTGAGCCACCTGTTGAGTCAACGCCACTTGGGATTACCGTGCGGGCGTGGTATGGTGTCAAATTGGTGGGTGCCTGGCATGTGTCCCTTTCTTGGCGGAGAATAATCGTATTGATTTCATGTAGTGTACGAGACGTATGGCACGGGATGCAAGGTTGGCAACGAGTTCTCCTTCCAATACAGCACCTCCGAAAAACATCGAGATGCTCGACGAGCTTGCGACGGAGCGTTTACGGGTCGCGTACTCGAGCTCGGGTGAAAAGGGTGGGATTGCAAAAGGGCGAGAGGAAGTGTTTGTTTGGGTTGCTGCACCATGACCCCATGCTTCTTGGTACGACTCTTACAATGGAAACCTGTCATACTAGCGTGGCTAATTTGCTAATCTCGAGAATGCTTCCTAGTGTACGTATTGACTGCCAGGGTCGATTGTGAATAGAAGTCGGTCAGAAGCACCGTTTTGATGAAAAGCAAATAGATTCCCTCGATGGACGATGGAGCCAAGACATGCGGTGCGACCTCGCACGGAATACAAAGGCTATGAATTACCTTTTCAACGTCAAATAGGGGAATATTAGGCTCGAAGCTACCCAGCAATGGCAGTTGTCTGCGGAACTGATTGGTTCACTGGTGGCGGTTGGAAACCCGGTAATTTCGCAGATTTGTGGGCGGTACGAGGACTGTTGCTCATTAATAAGCTGAGTTTGATGAGTGGATCAGACGTACAAAGACGGCAGGCTGATCGAGTCAAGACTTGAGTCTTTGGACCGGACCGAGGACATACGTGTTTATGTATGCGAGCAGCACGGTCTGAGATATGAGGATGATTTTATGGACCTCATCGACGATGGTACGTTGGAAGGACGGAGCAGGCGTTCGAGTGACGTTTTCCAGGGCAACCATCCGGTCACCGAGAGAAGCCATGTTCTCCTTGAGCGGTGCTCAACGTGGTGAGCCTCGATCTTGTTCTCCAAAGCGGTCATTTGTTGGCTCGGGGTACTGACGGAGTGGTCTGACGGGCCATCAAGGTTCTCTGCGAGCGAAGTGCGCTCGGGTTCGATCGTCACGACTTGGAGTGCGCTAAGAGTTTAATTACGTGGACCACTGGTCGGGGAATGTACCCGGGGAGGATCTTGGCCTTTGTCGGGATCGGGGTCACGGCTGGACACGTGCGGCAGTGCGAGCGGAGAGGTGGGTCTAGATGTTGGGCTGTGCGAACGGCGACTGATAGAAGGGTGATTCGGCGAAGTTGAAACCGTGGATGATAAACATGAACCTTACTAGTAGACATGTTTTGGCGAACGGGTGAGATGGAGAAAGAGGGCTGGAAGCGTGGCGTCTGCTGTCTGTAGCTTAGGGCCTGTCCCGGCTGGGGTCATGAGTGCAGTATTGTGGAGCCACTGTGATAGGGGCAGTGCATAGTGTCTTGTACGAAATCAATACATGGACCTTCTTTCTAGGTATGCTGTTTGGACAGATAGAAGAGTCTAATGGAGCTTATCATCATGTTCTCTCCAACGTTATTACGCTCTATCTCAGTGTGCGCGAGTTCTGCGATTGTCGCTGCAATATTGCAACAGTTGCCAAATCTGGTAACCGAACAGGCGTAGCGCCACGTGTCTGACGTACGTGTCATTGGCCACCTTGAATCGTTCAACGTTTCTCCAAACCTCACTGCGTCACAATGTTCGCTGAAGAGCTCAAGACCCTTCGTAGACTTGGTTTTCGTCACGTGCGTCTCCTACCGCGTCATGTTAGTTCTGTACTGAGTACAAACGGTCTCTTTCAGCTTCTTCTCCAAATACTCAATTTTGCGTCGGTCATCGCATCAGGTTTGATGCTATGGAAAGGCCTTGGCCTCTTTTTCAACACAGAGTCGCCCATCGTTGTGGTCTTGAGGTGCGGCACCCCGGTTATTCCAGGGTGAAGGCTGTCTGATGTATTGGCACGCAGTGGCTCCATGGAACCTGCGTTCTATCGTGGGGATCTTCTCTTCCTGACGAACCCTCCCAACGCACGGTACCAAACGGGTGACATCACGGTGTACAAGGTACCCAATGCGGAAATCCCGATCGTGCATCGTGTACTCGAAACGCATGACATTTTCGTATCGAATGCTACCCGCAAGTCCAAGAAAGATCCGTTTGTGCAACCGTTTCCTTTACCTGAGCACGCTATTTACGGTCGATCGATAGATTCGCGAAATATGTGCCAGGACCGAACCAGCTTATGCTCACCAAGGGCGATAACAATCACGTTGACGATGTGGAGCTGTACCAAGGGCTTGATTACCTTGAACGACGCCACATTATTGGCAAAGTCCGCGGGTATGTCTCAGCGTATGACACTCGGATGTTTTCTGTGTTGATGTTTTAATATTTTTTTCACTCATAGATTCCTGCCATATATAGGCTACGTAACAATCGCGATGGTACGCACGCGTTTTCATTCGAGCCGCATCTCCGTGGCCTTTCTGGCGAGATCTCTGACTCGGATAAATGCATTTCGCAGAACGATTTTCCGCAACTGAAATATGCGCTGCTGGGTGGACTGGGATTGCTGGCACTGGTACAGCGCGAATAAGCTTGGCTGATAACGTAGTTACCCTGTGTGTCGGGATCAGATGTCTAATTTGATCACACGGAATCTGAGCGTTGCCAGTGACTGACAGAAAGGGTGCGACTGCACGGGGATAATTCTCATAGTGGTGAGCTTGAGGATGATCACGTGGAGTAGGAGACGGAAGCGGGACCGCAGAGAGTGCGAACGCTGATCCATGTCTTCCAGAAGACCGTTCGCGTGTTCGAAGAGGAGGTGCATATATGCGCAGATTATGTAATAAAAAAACAAATAGCGGTATCCGGGGTCGTGATCGAGACCCGAAGCGGTATGTCCCGCACAGTCCAAGGAGGTGCATTGTGCAACTCGCAACTACTTGTCATTCGCTCTTTCTTCTCCTCTCTCCGCGTCTCCGTTCGCCACTTTTTTTCGCCGATTTTCTGGCTCTACGACCGTCGTCGTTTGTCGTCTCGTCATGGAGTCGTCTCCGCTCGCCGACCCACCGAACCAGCATCACTCTCAGCCAGGCCCCGCCCCTTCATCTGGCCCGTAAGTCTCTTTTCTCGTCGAGATATCCCCCCTCACTCTTCACAGCCAAATCCGTTCGCGAGTCACCGTCGTTTGTGCAGAGGTTCGTATAGGTATCCCCCCTTCCTCTTCGGAACTGACCCCCCCACAGTGCAAGCGCCTCAAGCTCAAGTGCGACCGACGCACGCCCTGCGGTTCATGCACGAAACGCGACACCGTGGCCAGATGTGTCTATTCGCCCGCAGCTGCGGAGAAAGTGTACGTACCCCTGTCGTTCTACTCCTCTCTCCTCTCTCACCCGCGTATCAGCGACCTGCATTCCCTCAACAACCGTCTTATCCAAGTCGAGTCTCAACTAGCTCAGTTTACCGCACCAGGCGCCCGTTCGCACAACTTTTACAACCAACCGCCCGGCCCATCAACCCACACCGATCGTCCTCTCCTCGCAGTTGGACAGTCTGGATCGTCTCTCGCCATATCCCTCGACGATATCACCGCCATATGGCTCGACGAACTCGACATCAGCAAGGACATCCTACCCGTTCAACCCACTCCTTCCTACCAACCGTGTTCAGCTTACTCGCCAAACCATGTCAAAGTCGAACCTGCGCCGACCCCACTTCCCCCTCACGACGCTCCTGTCCCTTCCGACCCGCCCGTGCATCTCCTCTTGCCGCAACTGTCGACTTATTACGCGTCTCCGTCACCTACGGCTACAGAACCCCCTTCTGTTAATCAGCGGCTGTTCGTACATCTCCCATTTGCGCCACGAAGGCGACAGAAGCTGTATGACAATGTGGAAGACGTACTCAAGATGCATCCGTGTTTCAATTTCAAGCACTTCAAAGATCGCGCGGAGGCAATGTTCAAATGGTCATCAGAAGTCGACGGACATGACGGTTCACCCGCTGACCCTTCCATGACTCACAGTGGCGCGAGTGGCACGGGTTCAAACGCCAGCAAATTGGAGACTGCCCGTGCTATATTTTTTGGGCGTTCTGGCACCCCCGCCTCGACTCGCGCGCCATCCTCCGCCCCAAAGCCCTCTCTCTCTTTTTTTGCGGCTGTGGCAGCGGCCTTCGCACTAGGTATGTTGGTCGATAGAGAGATTACCGAGGAGGAAGCCCGTCTGGACATCGCTCATGGTGACGGTGTGACTCCCGATGATTCGTCATCGCGCCCGCGGAAGAAGCTAGATTTACACCCCGTCCCCAACAAAAAATGCAAAGGCGTTGCCAAGGATGCGGTATGCTCGCCCGCGGTTCTCTTGGCGCTTTCCCAACAAGCCCTATCAATGTTTGAAAATTCGTGTCCGTACGATCTAGACTCCCTCGTAACCATGATCCTCCACGTGCTGTACGCACTGCATGACAGCAGAGCTCGCGTTGTCCACACTCTTTTGCCCGAAGTCAGTACTTTCGATCGTTGATGAACGATGGCTAATCAATTTCTCAGGTTGGTAAATTGGTCAACATAGCCCGCACTATGGGATTAGATATGGATCCTGACGAATTTCCCGGAAAATTCAATCTTTTCGAGGCCGAGTTCAGACGGCGACTCTGGTGGGACACCTTCTATTATGATTTGTGAGTTGTTCACCGCGCGTCGTTTGCGTGGCTTATTCGCGGGGACGTCGCAGGTTCATATCGGACTACATGGGCCGATCACCCCTCATCTCGGATACTGAACATACTACGCGCCTCCCCATGGATGTAGACGAAGACGTGTTTACTCCCGCTTGCACCTCGATTCCTCTGCCGCGAAGTCCACTTTCGTTGTTGGAGCCGAATTCCTCAGATTTCAAATACTTTGGTTTAAAATGCCGGTACGTTATCGCCATGCAGTTTGTTCGGCCTCATGCTCACTCCGCAACTCAGTCTCGCACAGTTGGTCAAGGACATTAAAAGACGTTCCCTCAGGGATTCCCTTCAAAATGATCCGGCCGCCCACGAGCAATTTACGCTAGAGCAGGCAGCTGCATGTGCAAACGAAATCAAGCAGTGGCTTGCGGATCTGCCATCGATATTTCGAATGGATATTGATACCGACCCTGTGACCACGCAGGCGCCACAGTCAGATGGGCAAGCCCCGACAAGCAACTCCGCGGAATCAACTAATGTGTCTCCCATACTCATGGCTCAACGGTGCGAGTTGGCGGTAACCGCACAAAGGTTGGTCATGAAGGTTTACATTCCCTTCTTGCGACCGTCTTACGGCCACGGCAACTCAACGTCGTATTACCAAGCTACGGTTGGCACTTTCACTGCGGCACACGCAATCATTCGTTCGCTCAGGGCGCTGTGTCTGATGTGGAAGCAACGTCCTGACCTTCGGGGTCGACGTCCGATGCCTGCGCTATTCAGCTTTTACTCGTTCAGCAGGGCACTCTTTGATGCAGCGGTCGCATGTGCGCACAACGTGATCAAGGATCCTTACAGTGTCTGGGTGCATACTGCCTTCGAGGACGTTAGTCTTGCACTGGAAGTCTTGCGAGATCCAATGCTCAATACAGGGCGTGGCCCTATGCGCGGAGGCGTCGAAGGGGGTGTGCATGAGGGTGTCAAAATTGTCGAATTGCTGCAGCGAAAGGCGGAGAGTGCGCGCTCTGGCAGCTCGGAGGCTGCCTCGGCCGGGACGAAAAGAAAACACGACGAGATCGAAGCTGAAGTAGATCAACTACGCCACGGGTTTCGTTTCCCGTTTGTCAGCGGTCCCGTCGTGTCTGCCGGGACATCGACGCCTCCCATTGATTCAACCGCTCCACCACCCGCGCCTGTCTCGTGTTCTGCGGCTACGCCCTCCCTCTCATCTTCTGACCAGCAGGTTTCAATGGCCAGTCGCGTCAGCCCCCCCACGGAGCAATCCAAACGTCCACCATCTGCAGTCTCATCCGTCGGGTCAAAACAAGGTTCAGATCCTTGCAAGTCCAAAGACAAACACGCCAAGAAAGTGCCTTACCCGCAAACCGGTATTCGTGTTCGAGGAGGGAAAGAGTCAGCGCCGTTCACTAAGCTGTGCATTCCTTCCGCTGCCCCTACGGCGCCTAGTGTAGACAATGACCCCCTTCCCCCCGTGCGCCAAGTTTCGATAGCTCCGAGCCCGGCTCTAGAGCATCCACCGTATTCACAGCATTCGGCCCCTTTCCCGCCAGTTTCTCAGAGCGTGAATATCCACCAGGCGCCCCAGAAGCTGGACGGTGGATCCGTCGAATTCCTGGTCCCCTTTGCTACAGGAGACGAGGCAGCACAACCGCATTCACAGATGAACATGGAGTCGCGACGGTATTGTCAGCCCGAGATGAACCAAGAGGTATCAAGTTCTCAGCAGGTTCCCAAGGCCTCCCCAGGTGTCGCCGCCTTCGAGCGGCCACACAGCGGTCCGTACCCTGGTTCGAGCCCCGCATCGTATGCGCCATCCAGCGGCAGCTATTCGAACATCAATTCACCGTATACAAACGGTGGTGCACAGTTCGCTGCTACACCTTCGCACGAACAACAGTCGACCTCGTTTGACATGCCACCTACGCAAAGCTACTATCCCTACGAATCTCAATCCCACTCGTTGCCGCTTGTTGGGGTCAATCACAACGGGGACGATGTGTCATATCAGATGCGAGATCAAGCCGTGTCTCAAAACGGCAGTATCTTTCAGTTCCCGCACGACAAGCCGCACCAAGGCATGTATGCTTCGGAACGCCACGCCTCCGTACCACAGTCGCCGTTCACGGAGCGACACACGCAGACAATGTCCCAAACGTGGACCCCACAAGGTGGCACGATCTCGGAAGAAAGCGGCTTCTGGCGTTCTTACGATCCATTCACGGCATAAATTATGACGTGCACGATTCTTTCGGTGCAACGCCTTTTTCACCTCTCATGCCTTCTCGTCTCCGCTTTGTCATCTAATTTGCGCTTGCCCTGTTGCCGCTTCGATGGTTGGAAGTTCCTTGCTGCTATGGATTTCCCTATGTATTGTAACGTGCTTCTCATTTACTAGTTGCTACATCTGTCCGTCGAACGTTTTCTTTTCGGCTATTGGATTCACATGTAAACATACTGTTGCGCGCATTCGATGTACGCCCAGGATACCTGTGCACGCTACGTAACTACTCGTTCTTCTACAGATTATGTTATTTCTTCCATTGTCTGTCGTCTACACACTTTTCCACCTCATTTGTTCGTCTTCACATGTAGTGTAGCCTTAGTAGGGTCCAGGCCGTTAGAATTGATTTCGTTTGAGAAGAGTTCTCGGTGGGACAATACAAGCTGCCGAAGCGGTCATGCCCGTGAGGCCCTGGTCAATTGTGATCATGCTCACTGTCAGTTTGCTGGATTGAAGGACATTGCTGTCTGACGTGTGGGACCTGAACGTGACAATGAGCCCAGCCGACTCTCTTATTTTACCGGTGCCTAAAGCCAGGGCACTTCAAGTAGCAAGTCGCGTGTTCGATCCCGACATTTCCATCAGAAAGGGCCGTCAGATGGGTGATCGCACCCTGATGGGTTGATGGCTTCGCGGCTCCGACTGACCTATTGATTGGCGTCATGTCGGGGCGCGACCCGGGTGCGATGGGCGCAAGACCGTGGTCGCTTCGACGTGGAATTCAAGGTGTTTCGAGGCCCGTGTCGGCATTCATCTCGGCCGCCGGGTTCGGGCGAGGCGCGTTCCGAGTCTCGCATCCGAGACCCTCGTGGCGTTCGCGCCGGCTCAAGGGATCACTAAAAGGTAAATGGTGTTTCGATATGCTGGTGCATAGCGTTAGCGTCGGCGAGCGATGAATGCGCGTGGGGGTGCTCGTAGTTGGATTGGTAATCAATCCGTCCGCACACCGGCTCCTGAGAAATTTGGGTGTCAGTTTCTGGTGCCCTACTCGGATTGATTCGGGAACATCATGGCAGACCGATTCCGACCCGTCACGAGACGAAAAGGTGAGTGTCGCGATGCGACTCGTCATGACATGTGGATGTGGCACAAGGTATGGAGTGAGATGGCTCTTACGGTACCCGCACATTGATGGCGGCTCGATTGATGGTGCTTGTTGGTTGCAACTCGAGTGGCCTCGCTCCGCGAGAGCACGAGGTGACGGTCGACCATCGTCGTGGTGCGAGTACTTGAGTCATGATGTGTCGTGGGAAACCCAGCACTCTCTGAAACACCCGTGCATTATGATGCCATGGGTCCATCTTGTGACGCGTCTTGACTGTCTCAGACTGTTTGCAAATTGGTAATGTTTGATTAGGTAACTAATAAATGGACCGGGCGCAGTGTGCGTTGAGTCAAGGTTGGGGAGCGATGGTCGGGTCCAGGGGTATGTATTTCAATCATGGTTCCGTCTGGCAAGTATTGATGGTTTCGATGTATAACTTGAAGTAGCATGTCTCTGGTTCCGAGTCCTCGGGTGGCGCCATACAGCCGGCATGTGCATGTGAACGACGACATATTTATTTCTCCGTTTACCTTGGCGCCGGGCCCAGGCTTCCAGTTCGTGCGTCCTGTTTCAGCGTGTGCGTTGGTGACATTCCTCTTCCTCGTTATGCTAGGTCGGGTAATGGTAACAGCCACCGCATTCCGGTATTCGAGTGGCTGACCCCGCTACAACAGATCGCACGTGAAACTACCACCATACAGACGATATGGTGTAGTAATACTCCAAAATTGTAGTGTTCTCGGAATTTTTTCCTTCTATCACCTTGACGATTTGCACAGAACTTCGCTCGTGCGTCACAGTGGAGACTCGGACTTCAAATCCACGCAGTCACAACCGACCACCGACCACGTAACAAGGCAAACTTCGCTCTGACGACTCTCCACTGCGGTTCAATTTGACGGCGCGGTCGAAAGATGGCGCACGAAAATAACCCCAGGTGGATCATGTTCCTGGATACGCTGCTCGAGTTTGCTGGCAGATGCTGACTGGTGTTGGGTTCGCCTTGTTATACTTTGCGACCTTTTTCTGTGGCACGTGAAGCACCTCCTGTTGGCATCTCGCCTGCGTTTCAGTCTGTACATCCAGGAAGTCATGTCTGATTCGTTCCAATCGGTTGTGGCGAGCATTCTGGACAATAACTACCAGTAACACTGCGTGCATGCACTGCCAACGACTGTCCCGATTTTATTTTCACTGCCATCGGATATGATTACAGTCAGTCGTATATCTTTACATGTCCCCCTCTATGCTGAACTTACCTTGTACTGTCAGTCCTCACCTTTTCCCATGAGGTGCGCTACATATCCGTTAGCGTCGTTTAGAAGTTTCGGTGACCGACGAATCTCCGTAGATTAATTATAATTGGATCCGCGCGCCGCTCTTCTTTTGTCAAGCAACGTGTAATGACTTTACCTGCAGAAAAAACCTTGAACTTGAGTCTCCGCTCTGTTTCTTCTGGGCCAACTTCTGGCGAGTGCTCTGGGGTTGGTCTCCAATCATCCGTTTTGGTACCCTCGCTACACTCGGATCTGCCGATCACCAGGAAGCGTTCGGTTCGGGCGTAGGGCGTAGCCCGCCGCTTCCTAAAAAGTAACGTCGGGTTTCGAGACTACTCTGGGGCATTCACCACGCTGCCAGACTAACCCATATGACACCAAGTCCGATACGTCGGTCTTTGTGGAGTCATGTACGTCGACACTTGCACTAACATATACGAGAAGCTAACTCAACTGATCGGGTTTACTAGGATTTATACTCTCGGCGAGTTCGAGAGAATATTTTATTTCGCTGGCTCGAATCACAGTGGGAAGTTCATTTCTCCCTGGTCCTTCAGAGGTAATTTTTGCGCCGCTGACGAAATATACGTATCTCAGTGCTACCCCTCTTAGACGTATGTATCCACCATTTACTCCTCCGGGAAACTTTGCAGTAGTGACTCACTAATTGACGCCAGTGTATAGGTGTGTGAGCGCACTCATCTGATGCTCCCTATGCCCAGTCTACTCAAGCGTACTTACAGGTATGTACAATACTTACCATCATTGGCACATGGGCAATGCTGATTTTCATTGGGACCGCGGACAGTGCGTCTTTGCACTGATCCTTTGAGCAAGGTCCGTAATCGTGACAATTACAGTGGTAATGGTCCTCCGCGTATTCGCATTGTATGGCTAGTCGAGGATTGTCCTTGGCGTTCTCCTTACACTCTACGCCACGGAGATTATACCGTACATTGACCAGGGTTTCGCAGGAAAATCACGCTCACATTTCGTGCATGATGTAGTATCTTGTTTTTCAACCTCGACAATGTCATGGTTCTGGCCCTACCACGGAATGGCGCGCGTTATTGATAGGAGCGGTGGAATACGTGCCCGTGTTCACGCTCACACCGCGTTTCATCACGAACGTGCGGGCGCTGTATGCGTGTGATTCCCGAGGAAATGGCCTGCAGGATATAGACACTGATTTTGGTTCTACGTCGGTGCTTGGGCGTGGTGCTGTTGGCACTATCGGGTTTGCCAATGCCGATTGGCCTGAGAATGAGGAATTGGAACAGATCGAGGATATGCTGATGGGTAAGAGGGGAACCAAAGATACCAAGAAGGGTGTGACCCAATCGAGCTATGCGACACTGGCAGGAGCCTCTGGGTCTGAAACTACTCACCTAGTACTGGACCTAGCAAAAAAATTATTCATCTCCACTCGGCGCCCGTTTGTTAAGTGCCGTTCTTTGTTACACTCGTGATGGATCCGTGTCAACCAGAACGTGCTGCACCTGGCTCATGTTACCCGTATACATGTTGTATCTGTGGTTTGGGCATTTGTTGGAGCCAAAATCCATTGATCTGGGTGACTCGATGGATGTTAGTACAAATGTGGGTACGTGATATCCACTACCTTTTTTCTTCTGGTGACCAGAGACGTGATTTGGGAGCTCAAGACGGGTGAGTGAGTGAACCAGAGACTCGATCCCCGGCAAAATCGAACCCATCGTTACGATGGTATATCTTTCCCATGCGATCATAATGACCATGAAGGGCTTTGCGAACTTGTCTCCAAGTCAGATAAGCGCCTCCTCCAAGCACCAAGACAAGCAAAAAAAGGGTTTCCTTGTATTGTCTCGGGCCCTAGATCAAGGTACGTTTCTTGGAGGCATGCCTGCCTATCTCTTTCCGTGACTTAATTTTCGTTTATGGTGAGGTTTGTCCAGGACTCTAGGTTTGCTCCTGAAGATCGGTGAACTTGGGCACTAACCGTTGTCACTGATCATGAAACAGAAGCTCGAATACAGCCTCGAGCGAATACGACCCAGCTTTGATCCGAGTTATGGGCCGTGCCAATCTCCGACCACTCCACAATAATTCGGATCTATCCGCACCACGACTCGGAGCCGAGTGAGGTGAAGACGTGAGTGCTCACCTACATATTTCGATCCTGGCCTGCCTTACAATGAACGTGACGACATCGGTATCTCATCACATCGTAACGGATCAAGACATGATAAGTACAGCCGAGCTGAACCCTGTCGAGTAGAAGTCACATGGCGGATGTTTCCGTGTTTGCAAGCCTAACGTAAAACGTTAAAGGTGAGTACGAGAAATTATTGAGTTCAACTTGATGTTATGTGCGAGTACATTTGAGCGAGGGGGGAGAAGGTCCCGAGATCAAGTCAGGGGCCTCGTATCCATGACATGAGTCGGATGGATATGCGAAGCGCGATTGACGATCGGCGATATCCTTTGGTTTGTGGCATCAACTTGACATTATATGATGAGCTAGATCACCATTCCCATTCCGCAGGTAGAGACAGTCGTATGGACGAGAGGGGCCCGGTAAGGTGAGATTTCAGTGTCCTTCTTCGGGTTCCTCCGGGACAAGTATCTGCAATTCATGTTTTCAGTTTCAGTTACTCAATGTAACTTAGTCACCTCATTGTATATGCTGTCCAAACGGCTATTGTCTGAGAAGTTGGATGTCGTACACCTACTGCTTGCCTTGGTCGGTTGGTTCCGAGAACCTGCCAGCATCACGAAACATGGCGTGTTGCGGCATTACTTAGTGCATGAAAATACCTGGCTATTTCCATCATCACGCTAAGACTTGGATTCGTCCCATGTATGCGCCGTATTACGGCGTCACGCGGGCACGATCCTCGAGATTGATGTGATACGGGGGCCGGTTTTGGCTTGGTGTCAGACTCTGGATGGTGTTTTCCACCGCGATCGAGAGGACGAGAAGCGGTCTGCCAGGAGAGGTGGGAGTGGGAGTGAGGATACAAAGTAGGAGTCGTAGGTTGTGGGGAACTGCCCGGCCGTCCCAGATGGCACTGGGACCCAAGTCGAAACAACTTCAAATAAGGGCGAAAGACACGAAGTATACCTAGGACGAATCATGACGGCGGGGGTTGCAGCTACCCACATTTCGAGGGATGGTAGTTGCACCGCGTGAGTGTCCACACAAATTACTGATTCCCGAAGTCAGTACTTCAGTCTTGGAAGCTTGGGGCTTGAGTCTTGCCAGTGGCTCACTTCTTTGCATGGTAACGGTCAGTTAATTCTTGCTGCTTCAGACGACAGGAAGGCTGGACAAACCATTTTCGCTTACCGAATTGCCGGAGATGCCCGAATGGGAATCACTGGCAAGCTCAGTGAATTTGGTATCATGATAGAAGGAACTACTAATAATCCAAGTTGGATCACATTATAACGGCTAACTGTCGCATGCGCTGCCAGGGCTACGCAGTGAACCTGTGCATTCGGTATGCAGACCAGGGCGAGCCGTGTTTTCTCGAGCACTTAAGTAACCGTGACTGAATATGTCGGTTCGGAATTTCACTTGGTGGAGGTATACTTATCCATTTGCCCCTCTGAGTATCAGGTTGTATCTTCCACTCCGAGTCAATATCTATCCTGATAATTGAAAGCCTGTTTCTCACCAGGTTTGAATGATATCAATGATCCGTAACTGACAATACGATCACAGGCTTCTTCTGCGCGTAAGTGCTGCGGCCCACGCACCCCGATTTGTGACGAACGTGAATGCCAAGCTCGGCGATGTTTGAACATACCGCAGAACAGTAAAATAAGGACTGCGAAGTGAGAATGAGTGGAATACTATTGCATTGAATCAGCCGCGTGTCTCTTACAGTCGTGGTTTCGGCAGACTTTCCCCGCCGCTGGTCAGACTGATCGTTAATCAGCGACATGGGTAATGTCTGTAAGCACCAACTTTGGCGCAGCATACGCAGTGGCTGTGGCGCCACACCGCCAACATCGCTGCGCCGTTACTCGACATTCCGACGCGACTATAAAGCTCGACTGTTCAGCAATATAGAAGTTCTCAGAATACAGGCAAGGAGCCCAGGAAGATTTCGAGACCTGAAACCATACCACATACGACATGGCACCCATCGGCACTCTCTGGGGCATCCCAACGCAGCGTCAAACCAAAGCCGTAAGTTGTAGCTACGCCTGAATCCAAGATGAATTGACTTGACAATGAACGACTTGCCTCTCCATAGATTTGCGTTGCCGCAGCTGTCGCAGGCCTTGAGATCGAAATACCACCCGTTGATTTCTTCGCGACCATCAAATCACCTGAATATCTGAATAAATTCCCCATGGGAAAGATCCCCGCATTCGAAGACAACAAAGGTTTCAAACTGTTCGAAGGCGCCTCCATCGCACGCTACGGTAAGTGACACATGGCGCGTTTCCTTGTATCTGGTTCGTTAACCGACGATATACACCAGTGTCCTCCCTTGCGCCCGAGTCTGGATTGCTCGGAAAGGACGCCAGTGAAGCTGCGCTCGTCGACCAATGGGTTCATTCGGGGAGACGGAGATCTCCATGTTCAGCTACGAGATCAAAGCGCTCGTTGCCGGATACCTCGGACCTTACAGCAAGGAGGTGGGTGCTGACCCTGAGGATGCGATCGAGCCCAACCAACCAGCTTCTTGATGTCGCAGATGCATGAAATCAACCGCCAGAGGCAGGCTCGTGCGCTCAAATTCCTTGACGAGTATCTTGCTGCGAGCACCGCTGGGTATTTGGTTGGCGATAAAATGACCCTCGCCGATATTGCGATCGCGACCGTGAGCCAGCAGGCTGCACAAATCACCTGTGGTACTGCGGAAAGAACGCAATACACAAACGTTTTCGCTCATTACGAGAGGGTCACCACTCACCCGAAAGTGACGGATGTATTTGGGGAAGCCGAGTTCGTAGAAGAGGCATTGACATATAAGGCCGAGACTGCCTGAGTAGATATCTTGTATCTGGGCATGAAGTCATGTACATTCTGTGGCATCTGTGTGATCGTTGCAGCAGACAGCGTGGTTGTTTATGTACAACGCGGTCGGCGCGAGACGCTTGAACCTACCATTCATCTCCCGACAGCTACCAGTCCCACTTAATGCACGCAACCAGTTGCTAGTGAAAACCACACGTCAACTTGAATGTGCGCCAGAAATTACATCCTCGGCGCCCTCGAACAGAGTGAAACCAATTCCTAGCCAAAGCGGCGGCGTGCGTTTGAACCACGCGACTACGACAATAAGCAAGACCGTCGATTGCGGCCGGCAGTCTCGTCATTTTATACCACCTTCCCGAAGGACCAGGTCGAGAGTATTTTTGGACACTTCTTTGACAAGGTGCATACCCTTTTGGATAACAACCTCAGATCCACCTCATCACCTTTCAGCAGTGGAACCCGAAGAATGATGTCGACCATCCCTGTTTATCTACTAGAACAGAAGAAACGTTTCCTTTCGGATGTTGGTAATAGCTGGACGATAGTTATGGGCAACGAGGCTGGAGGTGTGCCTTCCCAGCCATTTAGTTCCCAGAGTTTGCCTCATTGACGTGTGTATCCATCCAGATCTAGACAGTCTGGCAAGCTCGATCGGCTTTGCGTGGCTTCTGTCCCATATACCAGCCGCGGATTCAAAGGCGATTGCTCTTATCAGGACCCCTCGCGAGGACTTCGTCTTGAGGGCGGAGAACACCTATGCGTTGCAATTGGCAGGCATCAAAGAAGACTTCCAAGAGCTTCTCTGTCCGGAAGATCTACCCAACCCAAATCTATGCACAACCTTTGCTTTGGTGGATCACAACAGTCTTCATCCCACCTATGCGCTTCCGGGTACCCACGTGACAGCGGTAGTTGACCACCACGAAGACGAAGGAAAGTATCTCGATACGGCCTCACCTAGAATCGTCGAATCTGCAGGGAGTTGCTCATCGCTCGTCACAAGACTCATCATGTCATACCCAACACTTCAGATACCTCCGGAGATAGCCTCGCTTCTACTGAGCGCGATCGTTATTGACACACATGGTCTGAAGAAGGGCGGAAAGGCCATTGATGTGGATTATCTAGCATCTGCATGGCTTCTTCCTCGAGCCAACGTCCCGCCCTCAGAAAACATTGGTAAACAAACCGTGGAGACCCCCCAAGCTGTCCATGATAATCTATGGATCCAATCGCTGGCACACACTCTCAGCGCTAAAAAGACGGCCATATCCCATCTCAGCACCCGAGATTTACTCCGTCGAGATTACAAAGAGTACGACTTCAGCCTTTCCTCGTCCATCAACGGAAACATCCCGCGTTCGATAAAGGCAGGATTGGCCACTGTTCCACTCCCCCTGTCGACCTTTTTCTCACCATCACCACCTTCTGTCGTTGTCGCCACCGAGAAATGGATCGAAGAACGCGGCCTCTCCGTTCTCGGTGTGCTCACCGCCTACAAGAATAAGCACGACAAATCCAGGCGGGAACTGATGTGGGTGGTAGACGAGAACGTGTGCGGACCCAAACTTTCGCAGGCTCTTTTCGACGGTTTCGAGAGAGATGAGGTTCTGCACGCGAAGAGGACGAAATTCAAACGCTACGGTTTTGGAAGGGACGGGAACAAAGAAGATGGCGTCGACCGAGAGAGCGAAGACGGAGAGGAATCAGCTGACGAGGAGGTTGGAGGGTCCGATACATCGCCATTCAGCGAGGGCCTTGTTGCGCGAGTTTACAGGCAGAAAAATGCAACGGCCACTCGCAAGCAGGTTGCACCCATGTTGAGACGATTACTGGAGGACTAAAAAAGCACGTTTATTTAACT
Organism: Zangia roseola; assembly: GCA_038090095.1. NCBI lineage: Eukaryota > Fungi > Basidiomycota > Agaricomycetes > Boletales > Boletaceae > Zangia > Zangia roseola. The sequence goes on along the minus strand of JBBPMD010000500.1, from coordinate 388 downwards.
ATCCGTAGTTGATCTGATGCTGCGAAATTTCTATGACGACAACATTGGAGAAATTCGGGTGCACGCCGTTGCGGGCTGGGAGTTTCCTTTTTCGCGTTCTCACCCCGAGTTGTCCTCCCCCGCCAACTCCCGCATCACCATACGCTATGGCTGTTCCACCATCGCCACAAGCAATCCTGAGTCTATACGGCTCTACGCTCCGTACAGCAAAGTCGTTCAGTTCCTACAATTTCCGCAACTATTTCATGCAGAGGACAAAAGAGAACTTCCGCAGTATGCAGGTACGCTTTGGTCGTGGTTGAAACCAGCGGCGCTCAGCGTATTGCAGGCTGAGAACGACCCAACCAAACTTGCGGTAGCGTATAATGAGGCCGTTAAGGAACTGGAG
>JBBPMD010000499.1:0-21271 GCA_038090095.1 Zangia roseola | reverse complement strand
AGGAGAGTGTTGGATTTTGCATTCGAGCTATGGTGGTACAGCCACCGTATTACCTAATCACGCAGTACACTTTGTTTCCGCGTGTTAGCTAGACACCTCAGCTGGTTTACCAACCACTGAGGTGAGTTCACATTATATAGAGCTACCTATGTTAGTACTGACTAGTTTACAGTACTTACTATTCAATAGGTAAGCTCAGCTGGTTTACCAACCACTGAGTACTTACTATTCAATAGGATAGAGGCCAACCAAGGGGTTGTAAAGCCCAGATCCTACAATGCCATACTGGCAATACTCTCCCGCGTGTAAGGGAGCAAGGCAGGGCCGTTCGCCCAAATGATGATTTCCCAAGGGCCAGCACTTTACGACGAGTCTGGCAAATATGAAAAAGGAGTCTCATGGGAAAGACTCGAGGTGGAAATGAGCAACTATTTCCGCTCGGTTAACCAGAAGGACTGGGCGAAGGCCCAATTAGAAAAACTTACCCGAGGACAGTCCCGAGTAGAGGACTTCATTATCAAATGGTCGGCCATGTACGAAAAGGCACAGGTCGGCAACGAGTACGGTATCACCCTGCTCGAAAGAAACACACAAAGGAAGATTATAGAAAAAGTCTTTGAAGGAGAACGGCCCGACACCATTCAAAAATACTGCGCCAGAATCAAAATGATCGGCAACAACTTTGAAGCCCTGGCTTTCTCCAGACCCACAAACAAGGACCCCAATGCAATGGACATAGGGGCCTTACCAAAGAAGGGAGGTAAGAAAACTCCCACCACCAACGGAAAATGCTACGCCTGCGAGGGCGATCATTTCATTAAGGATTGCACGACGCCGCTGAAACAACTCAGAAAACGTTGACTGAAAGTTGTGTAGTGGAAGTGGTAAAGAGGTTTCGCTAGTCAAGCTTTGAGAGGTAGAAAGACAGGTAAACTTTGTTAGAGTCTACTGTCGCTAGTTGCATGGTATATATACTATGATACAAAGTTTGTGTTTATTTGTACATATGGCTGTGTAAAGATAAGAGTTCTTAACGCTATTGGCTAAGTGTCATAGTGAGTCATAAGAAGTAACTGCCTCTAGTAGGCTGTGCAATGAGTCATAGATAAGGCGTATAGCCTTGTGTCATGTGATCTGGAACTTATCCTATTGGATGTTGGGTCCGAAGGCTGTGCGATGTGTGGCAGCCAATGGGATTGCGTTCCGAGCATAGGTTTTGCATGAGGCGAAACACGTGTTGGTCACGTGACTTCAAAAGGTGAAAGTGTCAAAGAGCGTTGTTCCGCTAGTGACCTTCTGTGTGTAAGCATATGGTTCGAAGAAGATAGGGGTTAGAGGCGCGTTTGTAACAGCCGCAATGTGACGAGTGCAAGTGGCGCGGAGTCCACAAAAACTCCTGCAGCAAAAGCTCGGACAAACAAATCCGAGTAACCAAACAACAAGATGGCTGGTTCATGGCCGAAGAAGTTCAAGAGGTGGTCAGGAAGGCTGTCTCCGGAAAAGGAAAAGGAAAGGGCAAGGCAAAGGAAGCCACACCCCAAGTACCACAAGATCCGTTTGCCCCAATAAGAGGCATGACCTTCAAACAAGCGAAAGCATACTTCCAAGGCCTTTCGGAAAATTAAGGAGCCAATTGGGTAATCTGGACACCCGAAAGGCTAAAACAGAAATGAGATACAGCAGGTTCTCACCACTAGACGTGGAAGAACCAATTATGGAAACTGAATTCTTCTCCGAAATTGAGAATAAACTACCTTTCAATACCCTCTTTAATTATGAAGAAAAGGCCGGGGAGCGTCTCACAGAGCGCGCCGAGGGCATCATACTCGGGCTTAATTCTCCCACAAAAAATCATAAAAATTTGGATAACGAGAATCCAGATCTCAAGAAAAGAATCCGATCGGCCAACATCGAAGATGAAATCCTCATGGATGTTCACATTGGACCAAAAGGAGGAACAATGCTACATGTAAAAGCGCTTCTAGACAGCGGAGCAAACACGATCTTCTTGCATGAAGACTTCACGAAGAAGCATAAATTAACACTCTGACCTCTTCTCTACCCAATCAGGGTCTTCAATGTCGATGGAACACAGAACACCTCGGGTTCAATCACGCACGATGTGGAGCTTATCATGGAATACCAGGGACACAGGGAAAAAGTGATCGCCGAAGTGACCAATTTAGGCCGGAATGACATGATTCTCGGCTATACATGGCTAAAGGCGCATAACCCATACGTGGACTGGGCTCACAAGAAAATGACACTACGGAAATGTCCGAACACGTGCAGAGCACTACAAGAGTTCCTGTCAATCGAAGAAGAAGAAGAAGAAGAAAGAAGCTATGCAACGGAGATGAAACTTCGATCTATGGAAACATCTATTCTAGAAACAAAAACAGAAAAGACCACGGAGGAACTCGTCCCTCGCGAATACCATGAATATCTATCCGTTTTCAGTAAGAAGGAGTCAGAACGAATGCCCTTGCAAAAACCATGGGATCACGCCATTGAACTCAAAGACACGTTTAAACCAAGAAAAGGAAGGTTAATTCCCCTAAACCCCGCGGAACAAGAAGAAGTTGCCGCATTTATCGAAGATCAACTCGCTAAGGGTTATATTCGACCTTCCAAATCCGAACAAATGTCACCAGTGTTCTTTGTCCCAAAGAAGGATGGCAAGAAGCACATGGTTCAAGACTACCGTTATCTAAATGAACACACAATCAAAAATAATTATCCACTCCCACTCATATCGGAGTTGGTAGACAAACTCAAACATGCAAAACTATTTACGAAAATGGACTTACGATGGGGATACAATAATGTTTGCATCAAGGAAGGCGACGAATGGAAAGCTGCCTTCATCTGCTACAAGGGTGCTTACGAACCTCTTGTAATGTTCTTTGGATTATGCAACTCCCCCGCCACGTTCCAAACCATGATGAACGATCTATTTAACGACATGGAAGGAGTCGTGGTTGTCTATATTGACGACCTTATGATATTTACATCAACCGATAACACCAAAGAACACGATAAGATCGTGCTGGAAGTTCTCAGAAGACTAAAAGAGAACGACCTCTTCGTAAAGCCAGAGAAGTGCACCTTCCGTGTCAAGGAAGTTGACTTCCTTGGAATGATCGTGGGAACCAATGGGATCTTGATGGATATGGAGAAAGTAAAGGCTGTACTAGAATGGCCCACTCCTAAAACCGTCTGACATGTTCGTTCTTTCCTAGGCTTAGCGAACTTCTATCGTCGCTTCATCCAAGATTATGCAAAATTCACACGTCCTCTCCACGATCTTACTAAAAAGGATCAGAAGTTCGATTGGAGTAACTCATGCCAAGAAGCTTTTGATAAGCTAAAACATGCATTCACCACCACCCCCATACTTGCAGAGAGAAGGGTCTTAGAATGCGAAGGAAAGATCTTCATACCCGATGCACTCAGAATGGAAGTTATGAAACTACACCATGAAAAACCAGTAGCCGGACATCCCGGTTATGAAAAAACCTATGAACTGGTCTCATGCTCATACACATGGCCAGCTATGAAAACTTTAATACAAGATTATGTCTCACGGTGCGAAACTTGTGCTAGAAGCAAGACGGGCAATAAGGCCCCTTCCGGAAAACTCATACCCCTAGAGGTCCCTGAGAGACCCTGGGAGCACATCTCCGCCGATTTCATTACAGATTTACCTATGTCAAACGGATTCGACGTGATTCTCACAGTCGTAGATTGCTTCTCAAACGAAGTTGAATTCGCACCATGCAACAAAACATGCTCTTTGCTTGACTTAGCGAAACTCTATATGCAACACGTGTGGAAGCAACATGGCTTACCCACATCTATCGTCTCGGATCGCGGACCACAATTCACATCCACCCTCATGAATGACTTATGCAATGCATTAAAAATAAAAACATCTATGTCAACAGCGCACCACCCCCAAACAGATGGACAAACAGAGCGCATCAATCGGGAAATTGGACAATACCTAAGGCTATATTGCTCAGAGAATCAGGACACATGGTCTGAGTGGTTACCCATCGCTCAGTTCTCATATAACGCAAAGAAGCACACGGTGTCTAAGAAGACCCCTTTTGAAGTCACACGCTCTTACGTCCCTAGGATGGGAATAGAACAGCGCTCCATGCAAGCACCTGCAGCCGAAGAATGGGCTGCAAACATGGAAAATATGCTAAAAGAAACACGTGCCAACCTAGAAAAGGCACAAGAAAACATGAAAAATCAAGTGGATAAGCATCGAAGCGATGCCCCGAATTATGTAATAGGAGATAAGGTCTGGCTCGCCACGGACAATCTGAGGTTGCCTCGCGCTTCCAAGAAGATGACCGAAAAATGGATTGGACCATATGAAATAACCGATATGAAGGGACCAAACGCAGTCGAACTGAGATTGCCAAAGTCCATGCGAATACACCCAGTGGTGAACGTCACACGGGTCAAACCATATAAGGAAAGGCTACCAGGGCAGGATGCCGTAAGACCCGGACCAATCCTTGTAACGGAAGACCGTGAAGAGGAATACGAAGTCGATTACATCATCGATTCACGGATGAAAGGAAGATCCTTCGAATACCTCGTTCACTGGAAGGGCTACGCTGACGAAGATCAGACATGGGAAAAGAAGTCGAATCTGACAAACGCGCCTTTGGCGATTGCCGAGTTTCACAAGAAATTCCCACAAGCACCACGTCCACTTCGCATGTCACACGCAGACTTTAACGGTCTATTTATGAAATTAGAAAACCTATGCGTGGTTAGTGAAGAAGATATCCCAATAAATCGGTTAGACGCTGATGAGTCAGGAGCCTCATCACAGAAAGGGGGTAATGTTACAAACGCTGTTATAACCCCTATCTTCTTCCAACAACAACACTATGTTAACGGTTCAACATACAAAAACCAAACTTATGATTCATTCCTCACTTTCTGAAGTCACGTGACCAACACGTGTTTCGCCTCATGCAAAACCTATGCTCGGAATACAATCCTATTGGTTGCCACAATAACATAACCTCCGGACCTCTCGTCGAATAGGATAAGTTCCAGATCACATGACCCTTATCTATGACTCACTCGCACAGCCTACCGAGGCAGTGTACTTCTCATGACTCATTATGATACTTAGCCAATAGCGTTAAGAACTCTTATCTTATACACAAACATGTACAAATAGACATTAGTAGTATATCAACCTATGTAGACTGTCGTAGCACTCCAGTCAAATTTACTTGGTCTTTTCCCCACTTCACTGGTTGAGCAAACCACTACACTTCATCACTACTCCACTTGTCATACGCTCTTCCTTTGAGTGTGTGTTTCACATACTAGAACACTCTAGAAAGTCTAGGGACTCTAGGGGACTCTGGGGACTCTGGGGGACTCTGGGGACTCTAGAAGACATCTGGGAAAATCTGTAATGAAGCTGGGATCACTGGAGCTTCTAGAAGACATCTGGGAAAATCTGTGATGGAGCTGGGATAGCTGGAGCTTCTAGGACTCATTTTAGGAAAAGGGTCATTTTGCTGATGAACGAATCCTTTTGGTGAGAACATTGCACCGCTATCAACCTTGTTAAGGCTGATCCCAAGACAGGAAAAAAGGTAAGTGGTAAATCTTGACTTTCACCGCAATGTATATACTGAATCTTATCCCCTTCTAGCCCCGCAAGGTTCCTATATGCTCCCGCTGCAAGTCGGTGATGTATGCTGGGCCAGAGAGGTCGACAGAAAATCACAGATGTGGTGTCTGTGCTGACGGTGTCCAATCAAGGCCAGCATGCGAATCTCAGGCTGCCATGGAGGTACCACCCTGGCTGCAGCCACACGGAATATTCTCAGATGGGCTCAACTTTCACGCTGAGGTTTTCCTCTGAGATGTCAAGCAAAGTTACGAGATGCAGGTTGCTGGTGCCAGTTCCAACATGCCATTCATCAAAGTGCATGCCTTCCTATTGATGCTGACAGCACGCACAATCATACTCAAAGACGCAGACGACCGCCCTGCAACTGCTCTCTTCCGGTTGTACTCTGGATATAATGTCGACAACTCGGTTCCCACTGATCGCATCGTGCAACACAACGGCAGTCCCTGTCTGCGTATCAACTACCTCGAACAAGATGCTTCAAGTTGATTCAATGAGCCAGTTTGCTGTTCTTCGCATCTGGTGACTCATGATGCGCGGGTTCGCTACTACCATCCGGTCTTTCGTGCCATCCAGTCTCTATTGCCTCGATCTTTCGGCAGCTCGGTCCCTCGTCCGCTCACCCGCATTTTTTCTTTCTCCATCATCATTCGCCGTCATCACCGTTCGCGTTTTTCTTTGTTCCATTTCTGTCAAGTTCACTTCTCGCATTTATTTTCAACCTTCTCCCCCATTTTCTTCTATGTAGTACTGCCTGGTCACCAGCGCTGTCTACTTAGCTACTACTCAAGCTGTCCGTAGTCTCGGGTAATCGACACCGTTCATGTTTTCGTTCTTTTCATTGCCTGTGGAGTGCCACAGCACAGCCACAAAACGCGCGAGTTCACTTTTTGACCTTAGCGAAAATTTCCCCCGGCCCAACAGTGCCACACAGGGGGTGTGGCTGTGCGACCGTTGGTGACCTTTTTCGTCACGTGCGTGCGGAGTCCAAATTATTGGTCTATCGGTCCTGATTGGTCAGATTGGTTGACCAATCGACCCCTTGGCATGGTGGTGCTCCCTGGTCACCTGACTAATCTGCCCTGATGTTGGGAAGATTCGTCATACCCAGGGTTCCCATGCAAACAGTCCGTGGGAGTCGAAATCGGTCAACATCCGGTGACCGATCCTCGACCGTTTTGAAGGCACGTGCTGTTGAACGTCACGAGACACGGCACTGCATGCCCCTGAGTGGCACTGCTTGTGGGAATCGAAATCGGTTAACATCCGGTGACCGATTCGCAACCGTTTAATGTCACGAGACATGGCACTGCACGCCCCTGAGTGGCACTGCTAGCCGGGGGAGATTTTCACTAAGGTCGAAGTGCCTGGCGCAGCTGTTGTAGTGCCACAGCGGTGCAGGACGCTGTGCGCGAGGTCGAACGTATCAAGATCGGAATTCCAGGGCTCGAGGGTGTCCACACACGCGAAGGAGTGCCAAAACGGACAAACATGGGGGGTCCTATTCACCAGCTCGTCGAGGTTCATATATACAGGTCAGGCAGTAGATTAAAAAATAACACAGCATTCATGGGTCGATACCACCACGCTCGAAACATGAATGGGGGCAAAAAACTGAATATCTGTGAGGTGCTCGAACAGGAGTGGAAATGACGACATAAGGACTCGGGATGACAAAAAACAATTGGGAGACGTACTCAGAGTAATGCGGGGTGTGGAGGCCTGGACTGTGGAGTGTTTGCCGTCGTCGACTCGGGCAGTTGCATGCCAGTGTGGTGGCACCCTCAGGCTCATTGGCAGCCTGAGCCTGAGACTGAAGGTAGGTGAGTTTCAAACAGTCGCTGCCATTGTCACTGGGATGGATAATGTTGTTGCCCGAAATCGGTGGGTCGATGTTGTAGTCCAGGAGGAGGCGGAAGGCGAGCACACTGTCATCCAAGGTGCAGAGGTGATTGGCTAGAAGGGTGACGAACGCAACGACCTCCATAGAGGCAATGGGAGGGGGCTCAGCAGTTTCACAGTACCGCTCGTAGATGTCCTGCACAGTCACACAGAAGGCCCTGGGATGGAACATCTTGCCCACCGTAAAGATCCCTGTTACAAACGCGCCTCTAACCCCTATCTTCTTCGACCCATATGCTTACACTCAGGAGGTCACTCAAAGTACGATGACCTTCAACACTTTTACTTTCTGAAGTCACGTGACCTACACGTGTTTCGCCTCATGCAAAGGCTATACTCGGAACAGAATCCGATTGGCTGCCACAAGTATGCTTCTCATTTAATTACCGTTTAATCTATCGTGGCAGGATCTCATGGGAACATTCTCACGAATGCTTCTCTTCCATTCCACACAGCCCTATGATACACGCATAGCCAACGAGGCAATGCTTCTCATGACTCACTATGATACTTAGCCAATCGCGTTAAGGACTCTTATCATACGACCACACATGTACAAACAGACTCTAGTAGTATATAAACCTATGTAGACTGTCGTAGCACTTCAGTCAAATTTACTTGATCTCTTTGCTCCCTTGGACAAGGTCCTTGGTCGTTTGAGACTTGTCCCTTTCTTTTACTCACCATCATTATGACTAGGAGAACGTGCCAGCGCCAGGCTGTCCTGATGTTGGGATTACCATAAGAGGTAAGCCAGTGCACGTTGTCACGAGAGCCGAGACGAGCCTTAGAGCCGAGACGTGCCAGAGTGCAAGTGCCAGAGCCAGGAGTGCCTGCGCATCTAGTATCCACATTATGTAACCACGAACACTCACCCACATTATGATTTACCCGAAGCACTAGCTAGTACGCAGCTATTAGTAGTGTTATACATTGTAGAGTAGCAGTCAGGTGCTAGACTCGTTACTTGCAATATTACTTCGATATTCTCCACTTCATCGGTTGAGCAAACCACACCTTCATCACTACTTCCAACTTGTCATACGCTCTTCCTTTGAGTGTGTGCTTCAATCCCCTGCGGCTGTGGCCATGGTATCTCTGCACCGTCACTGGGCTTCGAGACCAGAATACCATCGCTGCAGTACCCTTTCTTGTGATTGACAGACGAGGCCCCAACACCGCCGGGGTACATGATAGTCCGACAATGTGTGCAGGTCTGAGGTTTGCATGTCTACCAGCCCAATCGCAGTGAGCCATTTGAGCTGGAAAGAGAAGGAATAGGATCACATACGGGCTTTCTCATCTCAGAGTTGCCCTTTGGCTCAGGCTCGGGCTTCACGAGCGGGACAACAAAGCAATGCCTCCTCCAGAAGGCGTCTGTCTGAGAGCGCTTCGCTTAGTAGGGAGGGCACAGGAAAGAGCAAGTCAGGTATTCAGTGGAGCGAAGACAGTGGATGTATATGGTGACCTACATATAAAATCGCCCTTTGTGATTCTTGCCATTATCAACTGTTCGATCTCGCCCAATTTCCTTGAAAGTGCAAGAGGGTTCTTGAGCACAATGGAAGATTTCACGGAGCAGCCTCCAATGACATGAGATAGAAGACGCTGGTTGTAGGTTGCGGTTGCGTCAGTCCATCGCTTTGGACTCATCTCGTGCGATACCCATTTCAGTTCAGCTTGGAGCTCCATGAAGAGGAAGAACTCCTTGCGTTCTTCAATCTTTAATGAGCATGCATCAGTGTTAGTCTTGAGTGAGAAGAAACGCTGAGATCGAGTGAGACGGTGGTTTGTGAAGCGATGACCTGGGTGCCAGTGCCAAAAGAGTCGGACTTGGAGCTGAGGGGACCCATTCGTGCCCATTTCGCAGCAGAAGGCATGGCAGGATTAGTGACCGTGGTGTCTGTGGTGGTGGGAACCTGAGACTCGGCGACTGGGACAACTTGAAGTTCTTTGGAAATAACAAATTCGGCCTTGCGCTTCATTGATTTCTTGGTATCTGAAGACTCACCAGGGACCTTGCAAGGCTGGTCCAACAACGTGAGATCAATTTGTAGGTCCTTTAGCATGGACTGGCTCACCTGCAGTGCAAGGTTGGCGGCACTGTCTTGCTCAAAGACAAGGCTCGTCGTGGTCATGGCATCATCGTCCTCGGTAAGTTCCTCTTTTATCTCGATCATACCACCAAACATCGACATGTGGGATGACACGGTGAGCCCAAATGACTCCTCAGACTCAACAACACACAGCTCTGGGAGGCTGTGCACACTGCCTGATGCCCCTCTGTTCTTGAGAATGTGGTTGTGGAGTGCTGCTATCGCAGAAATAAGGCTAACGTGGTGGGATCCGTGCGTCAAGATAAGAAATGGCATGGCATCCAAGTCCACCGGCAAGTCGGAAACCCAGTTGTTGCCAGTGGCAACGCTGGCCTGGGAGTAAGCTACTTGAATGTTGCGACGAAGGACGAAGTCGTGGCCGAGTGCAACCAGAACAGTGACGCCGCTAGGTTGAGCACGCTGGAGGGAATTCCAGCCTTTGTGTGATCCTTTGATTCGGCTGCCATCGGAGAGGATGTCTTGCCGACAGCACTCCAAACAGCCTTTTCACACATGCTTGAGTTGTTCCTGGTGGACCTGGATAGGAGTAGTATGGCGGTGGTAGTACCATAAAGTAAGGTCAGGACGTGAGCTTACCTGTGTGGCGGCAGCGGACCAGACTGTCCCTTTCTCAGCCCACTTTGTGAATGCGGCCTCCAGCCTTTCTTCCTGCTCTGATCGGTTCCAGTACTGCGCTCCTGCTTCCTTGACCAAGTGACTCTTGAGGATAGCATTTGTAATGTCACCAGCAACTGTGGTGCGGTAAATGTTCTTGCCTGAGTTGAGAATCACTGCAACATATCTAGAAATTGTCAGCAGCTTGCGACTGCAAAACCAGGGAGTGACCTACCTTGCAACAAAGTGCCATACATCAAGCATGCAGCTGGTCTCGGGAAAAGCTTTTTGAATGGCATTCCGAACCTTACAGCAGTTATCCATCACCATCATCTTGGGCATTGGGAGACCCAAGCTCTCATGGCGGTGCCTGATGCCCAGGAGTAGTTCTACTACTTCTGAATTTGCCTGTGTCTGGCAAAACCGCTGTTTGTGTGAGTCCATTGTCAGTCTACTGAATCACTGACTTGGAGACGCTCGAATGGAAAGTAACATACCCAGGCAACAATTTCACCTTTCTTGGTCAGCATGCTCAGGAGTCCACCACGAAGCTCCTTCGATCGGTGCCACTGGTGGTCGGTGACAGTCGCCTTGCTTGCTGACTTGAACATACTATCAATAGACCCACACTTGGCTGCGACATGGTGAGCCTGAGTGCGTGTGAACAATTATGCTGGTGTGAGAACTCACTTGGAAGCGACTTGAGGTAGGATTCAGACTCAGCCTGCCGGGTACAATGACTGAAGCCAAGGAAAACCTTGGTTACGATTTCATGCGAGATCGACTTGTCTGCATATCCATGGACGTCGTTGGGCAGCGAGAAAAGCTTGAGGGTGTTCGTGGATCCGAATTTGGCAAGACCGCCGCTTGTCCTGGAACGTTCTGAATCAAGAGCCTTGAGGTATTCATATCGCCAACGATTGTACTCCAGGAGATGGAGTTCTGGCGTGTTGGGTATGGTCAACAGCTGCCAGCAACATATAATTGCCAATTGGTGGTTACTCACGTTTCACGTTTTCGGCTAATCCTGCAGATGTTGTCGACAGATGTACTTCAACTATCAAGTCGAACAGCTGGCACGTTAACGCGCAGCACTTGTAAAATATAGGTATGTCATCTGGTTATTTTCTTTATCAGATCCAAGTCAGTAGGAGTGATCTTGCACTTACTTGGAACCTCCCAATGGTTCCAGCACTTCCAGAACAGGTGGCTCGTCAATGTGAAACAATAGCTGATCTCACCTGACTTGGACGGCCCCGACACTGTTGTGGTGGATCCTGGCGACAATGCCACGTCTGAGTCGACGACTTCAAGAGCCAACTCATCTGAGTCCAAATCACGATGATCCGAGCTGTCCATCTTTCCACTGGTGGTAGGATTATTTCTGCATTTCTTCAACTCCTTACAGTTTTCACACCGCAGTTGTGAACCAAGCGCAGTCTCTTCCTGTGCAATGCCATGCACCTCGCATGCGCCCGTTGACATCCATCCTTCCCATGTGATTTCGTGCAAATGACATTGGGGGCATCGCACGAGCTCTGAGTAGTAGAGCGGGTGGATAATATGCAGTGGCTTCAGGTATACTGTCTCAGGCTTCACGTCCACAGGGTCCAGGTGTAACTGTGTGTGACGGTAGGTGGGCGGTACAAACCGCGGTCCGAGAATGGGTATGTCGAATCCAAGATGCTTTGCCTGAGTCACTTTAGACTTGGGAGCTCGACTGTGTGTGTTGTTCCACAACAGATTGACATACTCGACCACCTCGGCCTCCCACTCGAGCTGAAAGGTGGGCCGCTCAGAGGCTTTGCTTGCTGGTAGGCTCTTCCACTTTTCTACTCGAGTATTGACCTTCGAATTCCTGGTGCAAGTGTGTTAGCACCACTTGCCCATGCCCTGATTCTGTCCAAGCAGACTCACAGATTGTTTCCACTTGGTCTTAAATTTCTCTCTTTCCCCTGGTTTGACAATAGAGCTGTTTCGAAGAAGAGCAGTGATGACTTTTGGCTCAAACACAGACATGCTTGTGAGAGTTGACTCAAAAGTTTGTCTGTGGCTGAGCCACAGTCTGGCATTTGAAATCCCTTACATTGTGACATGGTGACAATTTCATTCCTTTGACGGAGTTCTTGCAGGTTTACCCAAGCTGCTACCACAGTCTGCTATTCCACTGTAAGTGATTCTCTATCACATACTTGAAGGCAAGACAACCTTTTGAAACAAGTTTTCATTCTGTACTACTTGCATGTGTAACATGGTATGTTTGCCCCTCTACTCTGGCCCAGCACACAGATCCTTGAAGTCAACTTGAGTACTGACCCTGAGCGCTAGTGCGACATAGAACTTCAAGTTTATTCTGTGCATCACGTCATGTTATCCAAGTCTGACTCATCCATGCCGAAATTCAATCTGTCTGACTCAGAGTCAGACTCGGATAATGGTGTTCAGGTTTCCACTGAACCTGAGGCTGCTGCCAGGCCAAGCAGCATCCTGAAGAAGTCAGAACAACCACTTAAATTTGATGAGGAAGTTAGATGGGCGCATTCAGTGATCTCGCTCAGTTCAGGCTTGGATGTTCCAGGCCCTTCGACAAAGAAAGCCGTGGCAGTGCCTGCCCGCTTGCTTATTCCAGTCCGACACACTGGTCAAACTCCGGGCCAGTCTGAGGACAATGTGTGTAAATGTGGGTGTCTGGCCTGGGTGTCCGCTAAAGTTACTTACGAAATGCTCACACATCACTGTGACAGTTAATATTCTGTCCGGCTTTCCTGTCCATCGAAATGACGTGATTCCGATGGCACACTGCAGGTACAACATTCGCATCAGTGAGATCGCAGTAAACTGGGGATTTCAGCCACATATCACACAGGAGGTGTATAGACACGTCAAGAGCCTTCAAGAGGCGAATGCAGTCCTCTCTGCTATGCAGAAAGCAGCTGAGGAATCTGGGGAGGATATGATTGGAAATCTTATTGGTGGTGCTGAAGACAAAGATGCTTGATCACTAGTAGTGCAGGCATGGTTTTGAGATCAACTGCGACACAACAGGTTAGCATCGTTAAGAATCAATTCCTCAGATGTATGCTGTATTAGTACGAGTGTTATAGCCTAGGTCTCTCGAAACAGAGCTAATTGAATGTCAGTTGCATCTATCCAAGTCAGTGGTGACGTGGCCCCGGAGTCCAAGTCGGCAACCTTCAAGTTTGCTGTCATGGTGTTAGTACTCCCCAGCGACTCAAGGCTCAATTTCTGACTGCTCGAGGATCATTGGGTCACTGGTTGTTTATATTGGCCTGGGTGTTCATGCTTGCCTTGAGCTTGAAGGTGATTTGTGACAGTACGTACTTCAACAAATCTTGATTCATCATTGCTCAGAGAATACACCAGTATCTTGAGTGGGAACATTCCTACTCTCGACGGAGAAGGAGTCCACCCCACCACCCTCCGTAAACCCCTTCGTGGCCACATCAAGTACCTGCTTGTCACTGTATGGCCAGCGATATCCATCACCACCCAAGCCCACCCTGCCGCCCTCCGTGCTGCTCGTCCAGCCCCTCCACACCCTCTCCACTACCCCTGTCCACTGCTTGGGAGCACCTCCTCCCCAACTCTTCGGACCTAGTGGAAAAACTGGTGAAATTCCAACTGATGAACAACAGGCCACCGGTCTCAAGTGCTTCCAGCTCATGGGCAAAATGGAAGGCTACGATGCCTTTGACTTGCAACCCCTCGACTCGAGTTGCATAGGCACGCTCCAGGATCCTATCAAAGTCTACTCTTTGGTGCGCATTCCATGTTCAACCCAACACGCCCTGCCAACTCTATCACACGCCCTGCCAACTCTATCACACATCTTGCAGGACACTGAACGCATCATTGGATGCACCGGCTCTCCCGCTGACTCTCACGAACTTCATTGGTTCACTCTTCGCAAGGATCAAATTCGTCGCCATGCTGAATGCGGCTCTGGTAAGGAATTGTCAAGTACTGTTTTGTTGCGCGACTCATGTCCTTGTAGCATACAAACTTGACTTCGGTGGAGCTGAGCACCATGAAGCACACCAAGCCAGTTTTCCCGCCACCCCAGATGCTCCTTCCCCAGGCCCACTATTGTACTCCCCATCCCCTGCGTCGTCAGCATTCCCCTCCAACATTGAGGGCCACGCCACAAATATTGTATCAGCATTGTCATCTCCTACTGTCGTGATAGCTGAAGCCATCTCCATCGTACACTCAAAAAGCAAGATTTTCGCCTTCAACATTCTCTTTTCTCAGGTGCCATCGACTAAACCTCTGTCAACACAGCCCACATTGAGTCGGCAGGACCCCTTCTATGGACACGACCAGAGTTCCAAACTATGCGCCCGATTTATAATGCATCTGTTTGGGTGCCCGAAGTATCCCCCATCCTCATCCAATTCCACTGTCAAGCTGCTCCACTTCATAGCATATGCCCTCCACAGGATCAAGCTACACTCTTCTGTGACCTTCGCCACACCCATCCTCCTCCAGTGCCTCTAGGCTCGATTTCCAACTGCTCGGGGATCGTCAGGTCACAGGCTCTTCATCTCGGCCTTCATGCTCGCATCGAAAGTCATCTGCGACAATATGTACTCCAACAAGTCCTGGTTCTATCATCACTCAGGGCATATTTCAGCTTCACAAGATCAACCAGATGGAGAGAGAGATGTGTCAGTACCTTGAGTGGGAACTAAACGTGGATCCCATCACCTTGCAGGAGTTTGAGGACATGATTCACAAGGACTTCGTTGGCTCAGGACCCTACCCTATATACATCCTGCCCTCAATCTACCCCACCACCTACCACGAACCCCTTCGCAGCATCGTCGAGTACCAGCTCGTCACCATCGTATGGCCAGCGGTATCCATCACCGCTGAAGCCGGTCTTCCTACCTCCCCCCACCACTCCCGATACTCCCTCCCCATCATACTCACCATCGCCACCTCCAGCGTTGTCGGCATCGCCCCCAACCCCCCAGGTGTTGAGACCATACCGCAAAGATTGTTTCCACTGCGTCATCGCCAGGTCTCGCAAAAGTTGAGGCTATTCCAATTGTACACTCAAAAATCAAGATGTTCGCCTTCGCATCACCAGCCATCTGGTAATCCCATATTGTAGCTCACATTGTAGCTGATTTTTAACTTATTTGTAATACCTATTCACCCTTGGCTGTGAGACAACCCTAAAAAGGACGAGCTGTCATAGTGAGGTGGAGGAGTTGTAGAGTAGGAGCGAGCAAAGAATTATGTCCTTAGAGGCTTTGATCCCTTTATCAGAAGTCTTTAGGGGAAAGGCCAAGAGAACTTTACTGAAGTTCTCTGGCAATGCATTGGGGTTTATATACTACTACAATGTTTGTATCTATTTGTACATACTGGTCCGTGCGTAGATAAGAGTCCGTTATGCTATTGGATAATAGTCATGAGGAGTTATAAGAAGCACACTGCCTCGTTGGCTGTGTGAGTGAGTCATAGATAAGGCGCATTGCCTTCTGAGTCATGTGGTCTGGATCATATCCTATTGGACAATACGTCCTGTGGCAATGCCTTGTGTGGCAGCCAATAGGATTCCTTTCTGAGCATAGGTTTGGCATGAGGCATAACACATGTAGGTCACGTGATCTAGAAAGTGACTTGATTTTGCATACGAGGAATGAAGTATTCATAGGGGTTAAAGACTTGAATTGGAGCGTTTGTAACAGGCTGCACTTTTTTCAAACTCCAATAGTCTTATGGACCCATTTTCTTCTGCAAACAAAATTGGTCTGTAAGACTGATCCTCTCGAAATTCTTACACTTTAACCCATTTATAGCGCTCTCTAATACTAGGGAGTCTTCAGCCATGCAAACGGGTTGGGGGTGTGATCCAAATAGAACACTCTAGTAGTTCTTTTGGGCCTCGTCCGTCGCTCGTCGGATGCCACTCCTAAATCTCAGTTTCCATCTTTTCATGTCCTCTGCTCTTACTGACCACGTCCGTTGCTCATTGTTATGATAAGACCGGGTAGGCCTTAGCGTAGACTCAAAAGGCTCGTAGAGACTGAGGGAATTCTATGAGGCAGTGGCGCTTGACAGGCGACACCACACACGAGGGTTCAAGGGTTAAGCCACACTAGAGATAGTCGACTTAGGGAGGATTCGAGAGTGGCCAGACAATCGAGCGTACGATTGAGTGGATCAAGAATGGAGAATACATGGGCAGTATTGAAGGTTTAAATAATGTCAGGACAAGGGCACGGACCATGACCTGATCTATCCAAGACAATAGTAAAAGGTGAGTCATAGCGACGAAGATCAGAAGTGTGAGTCATAAGCTATGAGTCAAGATGCGAAAGGAACAGATGATGACAGAAGGAATAAATGTAAAGTATGTGTCCATTGGATCAATGGAATTAGAGTGAGTCAACAGGAATTGTGTAGGCGGGACTTGTACAGCATACGCGTAAGCCCGAGGGCAGTGTCTGTGGTTACAAGCGACAGCGAAGTAACAAGAGAGACAAAAGAAGAAAGAAAATGTAACACTCGTCAGATGTTTTTCCGGTGCTTTCCTATCCCCTTTGTTTTGTCCTGTTTTTCTCTGCCCTCTTCTTTTTTCTTTCCATTCCTTTACCTTGGGCAGCAGCGACTGGCCTACCAACAACATCATTGTCACAAGACTCCATTACGCATGCCCCCTCACCACCACACTATGCTTCCAACCACGTTCACCACCACACATCTGACCAGGACGATCGCAACAAAACGACATCACAAGACAGCTTGGACAACAACAACCTATCTGTCTTGACGTACACCCCAACATCATGCCGCCACCATCTGACCACCACCATGATACATCCCCACCGAGACGACCAATGTTCCTTGTTCTCCCTACTCTAACTTCAAGGACATTGGCCGTCATCAACCCCACTACTTCCATCTTACGTGCATTTGTCAGTCCCAGCTATCGCTGCATAAGTGTCCTGACGCCATTGGCAGGCTACGATGCAAGTCACTTGCCACCAATGGTGGTGTCAATGAAGGTGCTGTCCTGGCCGAGCATGGGAAAGTCGTCTGTACTAGCTTGATGGGAACGTGCGGCCAGTTTGTTAGTGGTGAGCGGGTGAATCGTTTGAAGCAGTTGTCAAGGTACACCCCCACCCTTCCTCCTAAAAACCTTGACTCTAATGTGAATGCGTGCAGGGAGAGTTGTCCCTAGTCCTTAACGTGAATGTCATTGACCTTCTGACTGGGTTCTGTGGTTTCCCGGAGCCCAGCACTTCTCCATCTACATATCGTCCATTGTGTTGTGCGTGCCGCTGATAAGTACGTTGAATGATAAATTGCAATTCTCCGTTGAACACATGCATTGACTTGGTCTACTAGTACTGCTGCACAATATTGTATAACTAACACAACGACGTCTGTGGCCTGATCAAGAGCCCCTTCAGTCACTTACACCATGCAGCACGATGAGCCGAGGGTGCTAATAAGCCGTGTGATACGGACAGCCGAACCTCGGCTGAGCTATAAGGCAACACCGAGCGAGACTGATGGGCCGAAGAAAGATACTTTGAGACGGGTGGGCCGAGATACTATTACAAGTAGTGAGGATGGATGGGCCAACAGAACAATGAGCAAGGGGGGTGGGTGGGCCGAGATAATGAATATGGGTGGGCCAATAGGACAATGGGCAAGGGTGACGAGTGGGCCGAGATAATGAATATGGATGGGCCGATAGAACAATGGGCGAGGGTGATGAGTGGGCTGAGATAATGAGCATGGCTGGGCTGATGGCATGGTGGGCAAGGGTAGCGAGTGGGCCGAGATAGTGAGTGTGGGGCGAAATGTGATTGTGGCAAGAATTTTCGCTGGAATACCTGCCGAATTGGGCCAATTGCAGCTCGGCAAGTGTTGCCAAGCTCACTTAGCATCGCTGAACACTTGGAACCACTACAATCACAATGTATGATATGATTTCTTAGCATAGATGACTTTTGAGCGAAATGTGATTGTTGCAAGAATCTTCACTGGAATAACTGCCCAATTGGGCCGATGTTGGCTCGGCAGGGGTTGCCGAGCTTGCTTAGCATCGCTGGCATGTCGGAAGCACTGCAATCACAGTGTATTATATGATTTCATAGTGGAGACCACCTGTGGGCAGAATGTGATTGTGGCGAGAATCTTCGCTGGAATACCTGCCCGGTTGGGCCGATGTTGGCTCGGCAAGTGTTGCTGAGCTCGCTTAGCATCGCTGATCACTCGGAACCACTACAATCACAGTGTATGATATGATTTCATAGTGTAGATCAGTTATAAGTGAGATGTGATTGTTGTGAGAATCTCCGCTCAAATACCTGCCGAATTGGGCCGATGTTGGCTCGGCAAGTGTTGCCGAGCTCGCTTAGCATCGCTGATCGCTCGGAACCACTGCAATCACAGTGTATTATATGATTTCATAGTGTATATCACCTTTGGGCAAAATGTGATTGTGGCAAGAATGTTGGCAGGAATACCTGCCTGATTGGGCCGATGTCGGCTCGGCAGGGATTGCCAAGCTCGCTTAGCATCGCTGATCACTCGGAACCACTACAATCACAATGTATGATATGATTTCTTAGCATAGATGACTTTTGAGCGAAATTTGATTGTTGCGAGAATCTTTGCTGGAATAACTACCCGATTGGGCCGATATTGGCTCGGCAGTGATTGCTGAGCTCGCTCAGCATCGCTGGCTGATGTGTCAGAACCACCACAATCACAATGTATTATATGATTTGATACCATAGATCAGTTATAAGTCAGATGTGATTGTTGTGAGAATCTTTGGTGCAATACCTGCCCAATTGGGCCAATGTCAGCTCGGTTATCCCTCCTGAGCTTGCCTAGTATTGCTGATGTGTCAGAAACACTGCAATTGCAACATATTTTATGATTTGATAATATAGATCAGTTATGAGTGAAATGTGATTGTGGTGAGAATCTTTGCTGCAATACCTGCCCAATTGGGCTGCCCAGCTCACCTAGCATCACTGATGTGTTACGACCACTATAATTGTGATGTATCATATAATTGTGATGGTAGCAATCATTTATGAACACAGTCTCATTCTTGTAAGCATCCTCATTGCAATACATGTTTCATTGGACTCATATGCACTTGGCATGATTGCTGAGCTCTGATAGCATTCCTGATGTGTTAGAAACACTGAGAGTATGTTATATTATACAATATGATGACATACATGAGTCATGAGCAAAGCTTAATTGTTGTGAGAATCATTGCTGCAATAGAGATGGTGCACAACACGATGGATTCAAGTACAAGATATTCATTCACAGTTTGCATTCACAACACTTTAGGGCTGTTGAACTCTAGGCACATTAGCTAGAACAGTTCCTAATGTTCAATTATATATTGCCATCCATTCCTAAGTCTCATGGAGTGTAGAAGTGAAATGTTCACTTCACTTATAAGTGATTAATGCAATGAAGACGAGCTCGGCAAACATACCCGAACCACCATTGGTCCAATTGGGCAGGTATTGCAGCGACATTTCTCCAAACAATCACATTCCGCACAAAAGTGATCAACACTATGAAATCATATCTTACATTGTGATTACAGTGGTTCTGACCCACCAGCGATGCTAAGCGAGCTCGGCAATCACTGCCGAGCCGACATTGGCGCAATCGGGCAGGGATTCCAGTGAAGATTCTTGCCACAATCACATTTTGTCCAAAGGTGATCTACACTATGAAATCATATGATATACTGTGATTGCAGTGGTTCTGACATGCCACCGATGCTAACCGAGCTCGGCAACCCCTGCCAAGTCAACATCGGCCCAATCGGGCAGGTATTCCAGCGAAGATTCTCGCCACAATCACATTTCACTCAAAAGTCATCTATGCTAAGAAATCATATCATACACTGTGATTGCATTGGTTCCGAGCGATCAGCGATGCTAAGCGAGCTCGGCAACACTTGCCGGGCCCACATTGGCCCAATCGGGCAGGTATTTCAGCGAAGATTCTCGCCACAATCACATTTTGCCCAAAGGGGGTCTCCACCATGAAATCATATCATACATTGTGATTGCAGTGGTTCTGAGTGATCAGCGATGCTAAGCGAGCTCAGCAACACTTGCTGAGCCAACATCGGCCCAATCAGGCAGGCATTCCAGCGAAGATTCTCACCACAATCACATTCTGCCCAACAGTGGTCTACACTATGAAATCATATCATACACTGTGATTGCAGTGGTTCCGAGTGATCAGCGATGCTAAGCGAGCTCGGTAACACTTGCCGAGCCAACATTGGCGCAATCGGGCAGGCATTCCAGCGAAGATTCTCGCCACAATCACATTCCGCCCACAGGTGGTCTCCACTATGAAATCATATAATGCACTGTGATTGCAGTGCTTCCGACATGCCAGCAATGCTAAGCGAGCTTGGCAACCCCTGCCGAGCCAACATCGGCCCAATTGGGCAGTTATTCCAGCGAAGATTCTTGCAACAATCACATTTCGCTCAAAAGTCATCTATGCTAAGAAATCATATCATACATTGTGATTGTAGTGGTTCCAAGTGTTCAGCGATGCTAAGTGAGCTCGGCAACACTTGCCGAGCTGAAATTGGCCCAATGCGGCAGGTATTCCAGCGAAAATTCTCGCCACAATCACATTTCGCCCAGCACTCACTATCTCGGCCCACTCACTACCCTTGTCCACCATGCCATCAGCCCAGCCATACTCATTATCTCGGCCCACTCATCACCCTCGCCCATTATTCTATCGGCCCATCCATATTCATTATCTTGGCCCACTCGTCACCCTTGCCCATTGTCCTATCTGAAACAACTCAGAAAATGTTGACTGAAAGTTGTGTAGTGGAAGTGGTAAAGAGGTTTCGCTAGTCAAGCTTTGAGAGGTAGAAAGACAGGTAAACTTTGTTAGAGTCTACTGTCGCTAGTTGCAT
>JBBPMD010000498.1:0-21274 GCA_038090095.1 Zangia roseola | reverse complement strand
CATGCATGGTCGGGGAATTAGCCTTAGTGTCACAGAATTTGCCAGTCCCCGCTCCAGACCCTCTAGAAGCGTGCATGCCTTACACAACTCGTTGCTGGACATGTAGCCGCAACGCTTGCATGTCTCTGGAAAGCTGTTACCGCGAAGATCTAGTCATGTAAAACCTGTCTTACGTTGCGGTTTCTGGGTTGCCTTAACGTCTTCCCTTACTTCGAACGCCTCGCCAGAGTGAATTATATCGATGATAGCGCTCGGGCGGGCAACTTCCAAATCTTTGAGGAATGTCCGGGCATGCCCACGATACGCATCCGGAGAGTAGATGCATTCCGTTGAAAAGTAATCAAGTTTCCTGAAGTATGCATACCTTCCAGGAGTAAGACGGCCGTACGCTTGACAAGTAACAGACGACAAACATGACAATCTCCTTTTCGTACGCATACTTGAACGGTTTGGACCTCCTGATGCTATCCTCACCTTGGGTACAGATCAATGTACATCGCCCGAGACGGGCAATATCACCGCGCATGACTGCAAACGGGTCGCGGGATTGTAAAGGTTCTAAGATAAATGGTGCGCACCATTCATCAGCACAGTTTCCGCAATGTCGTCTGCGTTGTGGCCAGTGACAATATGATCGACGTTGAGAGAAGCGGCGCCCCTATCGAGAGCTTGCCGTCGGAATACACCACAGAATGTACAATTGTTCTTCTTGCCTATCTCGGCGACGACCGCGTCCATTGTCCAGCCATAGAGCTCTTCATAGGTGAGAATTTTGAGGGGCAAGTCATATTGCTGCTGGTTTCGTTTCACTGTCTGATCCAAAGGATGAGCGAATGTCACCAAGGGCGACATAGAGCGTACATACCTCTAGCGAATCATCCCTATAGCCAGTTATTCCTTCGTCTATCGAGAGGAGATACAGATCAAGACCATAGTCGTATCGGTCGTTCAATGTCTTCATGACATACGCAAGCACCGTGGAGTCTGATGTGAGGACATGAGCGACATCTTGGTTCTATGCAAGCACGGGGAGCACTCACCCTTTCCTCCAGATGCACCGATGGCAACTTTATCACCCGACTTGAACAACTTTGCGTCCGTGATTGTGTGATGGACCTCCGTTTCAAATACGAAGAAGAAACACTCTTTACATATCTGCTGGCCGGTCTTTGGTCTCTTCAGTATTGCTTTCGCCTTGTGGCATAAAGCACAAGATACGGGAGCCATAAAGACTTGAGGGATGATTGAGGACGATCACTACTTCGGAGTCGCTCCGATTGACTCCTGTTGCCCTTTTTGGTAATCTGGGTGTGGTGACTTCCCTTCAATTAGGATGCCCACAGAAATTCGAAAGCGCGGAAAGAAACATAAAAAATCACAAAATCAAGCTTCTCTAGAGGATAAAACACACCAGCGCGAAGATGACCACCCCAACACTTCCGGAGAACCATCCTGGATATTACCCTCTCGCGAAGCAGAGAACACGCACCCAGAAGCACCTTTTGGATACGTCGACCCCGATGTGAAGGCATACTTTCGCACTGTCGATGAACAGATCCAATACTGGCAAGAAAACCGGGCTCAGCCAGAGGATGAGGATACCGACCTGGACCCCAACGAAGGTATGCATCTTCCTCAGAAAATCAAGTTCCAACGCTCACCAATCGCTATGGCGCACCCTGAAGCAAAGCGCGTGTTCTTTGTCGCAGCTCTCAGTGAGATGTCTAAGAAGGAGAAGCAACTTGCTACAGATCCAGATTGCTCTGTTATGCTCGAAAGAATGGCACATTCAATGGATGACTTTGTTTTACGGGTCTTGATGGACACACTCAGTGGATCGTAAGTCTTTGTCCTGTATCGTCTTCGCATGCATGTGCAGGCTGACGGTTTGGGATAGATATGAAGTGTTATTCAAACACAGGTTTGCTTCGCATGTGTGCCAAACGTTATTATCGGTTTCCGCTGGCACCATCTCTAGAGAGGTATGAAATCTGCCCTGCAGCGTTCCGGAGATAATAATGAGGGCCATACGCAGGTCAAAAATATCTTTCCTGACGTTCCCGCTTCCGAAGAGAAAGGCGAGTTGAGGACACTCACACAACTTGTACTAGACATCTGCGAAGTGAGTGGTCTAGCTCATCTGCCCTCTCGAGTTTGACTGTTTTTCATAGGAAATTGGCCCCAGCTTCAACTCGCTCATCATGGATCCATTTGCATCGCACGTGTTGCGTTCCCTGCTGCTTTTACTTTGCCCAACTGTACTTCCAGAGGATTCAGCTCGGAAGTCTGTGCGCTCGAGGAAGAGCATGTCATGGAAGGCAAAACAGGGCGACATGAAATCAGTATTTTCGAACGATAAAGGCAAGGAAGCCTGTGCCTCTCATGGTGCAGTTCCTAGCTCGTTCCGCAAGGCTGCCGACCAATTTTTGCGAATGTTAAGGGATGGACTCGATGCAAATGAGGTCAGAGCACTGGCTGCCAATAAAGTAGCAAGTCCATTATTAGGCGTAGGTTTCCTTTCCTTATCTTTCAACTTCTCCATTCAAATCATAGGTCAATCAAGCATGTTCTGGAGATCGAGGCGGATCATGGCAGTGCGTCGTGTCCTGACTCCTTGATGGATCGGGTTCTGGTTGGAATGATCACGGCACATCGTGCGTGTCGCTTTACTTTCCCTGTTGGCTCTTATAAGCGGATACATAATGGTTATAGATGAGAATTCCACCGCCTCAATCCAGCCATCCGACTACCTTCTTACACTGCTCAGAGATCCTACCTCTTCCCACTTGCTAGAAACGTTGGTGTCGCGATGTCCCGAACAGGTCTTCAATCTACTTTGGTCGACATATTTCGAGGGAAAACTTGCTCGTCTGGCGCTCCACCCAGTCGCGAATTTCGTTGTCGCTAAAGCCATTGAGCGGCAGGACAGCGGACACCTTGGCACCACCATCGAGGAGCTTGGGTCGTCGTGGAGCAAGCTAATGAGCATGTCTTACTTTATGAGAATGCCATTGTTACTAAACAACCTGCAGAATCCTCCAGGACGGGAGTGGTGCGCGCGTTGATAGATAGGTCCCGTTCCCTCGGAACGCACCAAAACGACGTCTGTGAGGTCAGGTTGCTATGTATGACCTTTGGTGGAACTTTAAGTTGACGTCAGTTTCACAAGGCAACCTTCGCCGCAGTCGAGATCTCGGGTCCAGATGACAGAAATAATCTTGTTCCGTGTATGCTCCTCTTGAAGTCATTAGAGGTGTGTTTGATCAATGTTCTCTACCATGTGTTCTCACACATTCTGAAGGAATACCGAGCACTTCCTGCACCAGGAGAGCTTCCGCCAGATACGGGTAACAAGAAACACGGTGGTAAAGCCAAAGTCGACAATCCAAGGGAACCCAAGGTCCAGGGAGCCCTTATCTTACAATCTCTATTGAGGCTCAATGAACCTCATTGCTCAATAGTAGTCGACAGGTTGGCATGTTTGACTATAATCAACAGTGACCAGCCTCATCACTTCCGATAGCATCAACTCACTCTCTACGGAAGACCTCATACGGATAGCCCACAACGCAACAAGCTCCCGTGTCCTCGACGTCCTCTTCGAATCACCGACCGTGTCATTCAAAGCCAAGCGACGATTTGTCGCGTCTCTTATCGGACATTATCACACTCTTGTCGATGACCGGATAGGAAGCCGGGTTGTCGATCGTTGCTGGGCTTTTGCAGATACCTACTTAAGAGTACGTCCCGAGCGTTGCGTGCGATGCGAATCTTATATTTGCTATAGGAGAAAATCGCTCGTTCACTGGTTCCTTTTGAGCAATCGCTTGCCGCGTCCTGCTATGGGAAGTTCTTCGCTCATAGCCTCAACATGTACTTACTACAACGGCGACCGAACGAATGGAGGACTCTACAGTCAGACAACAAAATGAGCTCCACACAGTTGGATCAGTCGACTTCGCACTCTCGCACTCGTCCAGAGACAGCTGATTCAGCAGTTTCGTCAGCAACACAAAAGTCCCAGAAGAGACGTGACGCACCCGAGGATGAAATCGACGCAGTCTTCAATGCTACCTTGGGAAATAAAACCAAGAAAGCGGCTGTGGGTCGTGTTTCCGCGCTCGACACCCAACAGTCCGAGGATAAACAAATGTCGGGGGTTTTAGTTGCCATCCGGGAAGCGCCGAGTGGCGAGAGCGGGCATAAGAAACGGAGAAAACTTGTTCATTGATAGTGAGGACTGTCCTGATCCAGTCTACTTCATGATTCGCGAGACGGTATCACACTGTTTTCCCGTCACAGAGAACGAATGTAAACAGTGTTATATCCTCCGACGGTGAACACAGCGCTACGTCGAAAAACGACCGTCATCGAAATGTCACACATCGATATTGCGATGTCACGCGTCGACCGGTCATACATCCTGGTGCAGCGTTGATTTCAACAAACTGTGCTGAAAGTCGGTCGAAGGAAGGTAATCCTGTGGGTAGCATCGACGTACAAGTCAACAACTGCTGTCATGCAAGTCTGTCGCAGACAACACAGCTCGAACTCGACCTCGCTTGCGAGCCTACGACAACGACGTCACAACGTTAAGATATCTGTATTGTGCATAGACTATGGGACAAACAGAGTGGGCATCCGGGGGGGGCGGATACTATGGGGTAATTTACAAGTGCTTCCGACGGAGACGCTCAAAATTAGGTTAGTGTTGGGTCAGTGCGGTGACCATACTGATCATTCTATTACGTTTTCACTACCAAATAGGTGTAACACTCAAATTCCCTACAAACAGGTGATCATACTTGCTAAGCGTGCGCGTGAATGACCTGGGCCCTCGCTTGTATTTCATGGGCCGGCGGGTCCCGCGTTGACTCTGGAATTACTAACGGCCAGAGCTGCGCTTGATCAGACCCATGGCTAGCTTGACGATTCCTTTCTCTGACCACCTCTCACTGAATGTACTCATCATTGCGAGCTTCCTCTTGAATTTATTCTTCTTATATCACCTTAGGCGCGCCCGAGTGGACAAGCCAGACCCACGCCCTCCAGTGGGCGGCAAAGCTCTGCACACCCGGGAGTACTTTTACGTGGGCGGGAGTTATGTTCCTCATGGCTCCTCCACGATCCACCATGGTCAAATGTATGTCGAACGTTTGACACCAGCACGCGTTACGCGCCGTCTTCCACTCCTTTTCATACATGGGGGTGGGATGACGGGGACAAACTGGCTGAACACCCCTGATGGGCGACCGGGTTGGTCAGACTACTTCTTGAACGAGGGTTATGAGGTGAGTTTCATGTTCCAATGCCAGCCGGAATCGAACCACAAATAGTTTCGTTTTCTAGGTGTACATTGTTGATCAACCCGCTCGGGGGCGCTCTCCGTGGCAATCTCAAGTGGATGGCTCAAGTGTCCCTATCACAACTTACACAGTCGAGACACGATTTATGGCGAAAGAGACTCTTTGGCCACAGGCTGCCCTGCACACCCAGTGGCCCGGAAGTGGGATCCAAGGCGACCCAACTTTTGACGCCTTTTATCGTTCCATGGTACCTGGTCTCAGTTCTGCAGTGGAGTGTTCGGAGCTCACAAAAGTAGCCGGGTCCGAACTACTTGACAAAATAGGCGTGCGTGATTGAGTTTCGTCGGATTGGTGTTGCGGCATTACTGAATCTCCTTTTATGATTTGCTTTGCCATCCAGCCGGTCATCCTGGTTTCCCACTCGCAATCTGGGTACCTCGGATGGATCCTGGGCGATGCGCGTCCCAACTTGGTCACAGCGATCGTTGCCCTTGAGCCCAACGGTCCACCCTTTCAAAATGCCATCTTTAGCAGAACCCCTGAGCGGGCATTTGGTCTGGCCGACCTCCCACTCACCTTTAACCCGCCTGTGTTGTCGGCGTCTGACTTACACCCGGTGTTAGAGTATGAGGGAGAAAATTGCGCATCTCTGCAGCAACCCTTTCCCCCCCGGAAACTCGTTAATCTCGCTCGAATTCCTGTTCTTGTTGTCACATCGGAATCAGGGTACCACGCGGTTTATGACGACTTCACAGTCCGGTTCCTCCGAGACGCCGGTGTAAATGTCAAACATACACGTCTAGAGAGTGTCGGTATCCGTGGCAATGGGCACATGTTCTTTATGGAACTCAATTCGAACCAGATCGTAGCTAAAGTGGTGGAACCCTGGATCAGGCAGCTTCAAGTTACTGGTTCGAAATGAGTTATATCTAGCAGTGTCTTGGTACTCCTTCTCTGTATTATTCTTGGGCGCATGCATGTATATTAGTATATGGATAAAATTTTGACGATTCGCGCGAGGCTAGAGCCAACGAGAAATGTTGTGTCTTTGCTTTCACCTACGTAAATGACTGAAATACGGACATGTCAAAAGTGAATGAATTGTCACGACATATCTACGTCCTGAACCATATCTGGCTGTGGCTCACCCCTCGCCACAGAATTCACTAGCTCCCGCCGCACTTCGGGTCCGATTTGAGGGTGTGGATTCACCCGAATAACATCCAGCAACGCATCCTTCTGATCTGGTGTCAGATCAGGCGAGTACCTGAAATGAAGATCAGCCGTCAGCTATAAATTTGATCATCAAATTTTACCTTTCACAGAAGGCTAGAAGACTCTGGTGCCAGAGTACCGGAAGCTTCTCGGTATCCCCACGAGAACGGGCCTTGTAAGTATTTGAGAGACGGATGAAATGGAAGACGAGGGCGTCGACGACTTTATAAGGTAGTTGATATTTCTTATCGACAAGCACTCGTATAAACAACGAATTGGGACCTATAAGAAGTTCGGCGAAACTCGCGTTGCGTCCCATAAAACATACCAGTATAGTCCATTTGGGCGATCCGCAGTAATGCCGCTGCTGAGTGAAGGACAGGGACCTTCTTTTTGGCAACCACGGATGCGATGATAGCTGCTTCTTTAAGGGTACACCCACCCTAGATCAAAGAAGCTAGATAAAAGTGTTGCAGAAGAGTGTGAATGGGCTCACTTCCAGCATAGGAAATACAATGCCTTTGAAGAAGGCACCAGGTTTGTACAAGGCACGTTTTAGAGCTTCGTAGTACTGAACATCAAGTTTTTTGTTGGATTGAATATCCTCCCGTATGGCGTCGAGCAATACAACAGATAAAAACAGTTGAGCTTGTGGCGGCTTCATAGTGGATACAAAGATCCGGGTGGCGACCCGGCAAGCATGTGGACTCCATTGCTCGGGTTTTGTGAGGGCCAAGATACGTGCCCAAGCAGGGAGGGACGGTATGACTTTGAATAATTTTGGCAACGGGCCAGACTTGTATCCCCGGAGAAAGAGTGCTAGCCTAGGTGATGCTTCTATATCGGACCAATACTCCATATGGAACGAGCACACACTTTGAATATGATTCGACCAGTCTAGGGTCAAGACCTAGGGCTGGATCAGGGTGATCCTTGTCTGCGACGGCGTAAATGGATATATGGGACGGGAGAGTTGATGGACAGACCTTGTTGTACCTTTTGGACAATGGTAACATCCCCTACCTTGGAATTTTCAAGCTTGGAGAAAATGACGTCGGCTAGAGTGCGGCGTTCACCAGAGTTGGGTGGAAGCAGCGTGTCTAGCGCGTGTACATCGGCGGCATCAATTTGCTGCCTGCCATGAGACGCACATTGGGAAGACAAAACGGTAGAAACTCACGAACATGGCCTCGGCGTCGCCATCGTCGCTTATCTCCTCGTCTTCCTCGTTATCGCTGTCGTCAGAAAAGTCGTCTGCTGTGCGCATCTGGGGTTGCAGATTGCGCGAGTGTGCAACCTCGTTATCATCTTCGTCTTGATCGTCTGGTATTTCGAGTTCTTCCTGCTGATCGCGGGCAAGCTCGAAAATTCTTTTGGAGGTTTTTGGGTCGAGGATGACCTGGCAGACCGTTTAACTTCATCCTACGGTGTGTACTATGGATGGGGAGACTACCTCGTCGTTGTCATCCTCTGCGGCGTGTCTCTGTGACTTTCGTCGCTTACCGGGCTGAGAGACACGACCATACTTTGCGTAGAACTCGTCCGCATCGAGTTGCGCGATGAGGGGATCGTGTCGTTGTTTTTGAGATTTTTGTGTCCGTGGCATAGCGGTTTAGTACTTAACGGTAGTCTGATACAGGATCGTGTGGCTGTGCTATTAGGGCACGACGATGTCACCCGTCGAGAGTACTTAATTATATATATATGACTTGAAAGCGCGTTTCGTAAATTTGTGCCTCTTTTCTCCCTTGTTGACATGTCTCAGCTGTTGCCCGCCGAACTTGTATCTTTTTTTTCTCCATTGTTTCTCCCGTAGGCTGATCCAGCGCTTACAGATTCGTACCTTGGACAAAAATGGCCAAGAGATCATGACTGTCGGCTTCGAACGATTTGGCTTTGACAGCGAGGTCCCCATCGATCTCCTCCGCTCACTCTACCTTCGTCCCCACTACGTCGTCTCTGCACCAGAGTTTCAAGCTGATGCAAAGGACGCGGAAGAGGCGCCTCCTGCTCAGGGTGTCAATGCATATCAGTCCAAGTCGATTTATTACCCAGACACGCATTCCATCTCTTACACCACCCTTTCTCGGTTCCCCCCAGTCAAACTCCTTTCACCTCACGCGCGAAAGCGTATCCTCATCACAGGCGGTGCCGGATTTGTTGGATCGCATCTCGTCGACCGTCTTATGCTCCTTGGGCACGATGTCACCGTGCTGGATAACTTCTTCACAGGATCAAAGACCACCGTCAACCACTGGGTTGGACACCCCAACTTTGAGCTCGTCCGTCATGATGTTGTGGAGCCCTTCATGATAGAGTGTGACCGTCAGTGGATAGTGACATGGCCATCATTTGCAACCTAACCATACCCTTCTTAGAGATTTATCATCTCGCATGCCCCGCATCCCCTCCTCATTATCAGATCGACGCAGTCAAGACATTGAAGACGTCGTTTATGGGAACGCTCAACATGCTTGGCCTCGCGAAGCGGACCAAGGCCAGATTCCTGATCACCAGTACTTCTGGTCAGTCCATTTCCTTACTCGGAAGCGCGTTTCTGAGTCCCTCGTAGAAGTATACGGTGATCCAGAGGTCCACCCTCAAAACGAAGACTAGTAAGTGTTGTTTTCTCGCCAACCATGCACCGTCTGACGCGTCTCAGCTGGGGTCACGTAAACCCCATAGGACCTCGCGCGTGTTACGACGAAGGAAAGCGTGTTGCCGAAACTTTAACATATGGTTTCAAGAACCAAGATGGCGTGGAGGTTCGCGTTGCGCGTATTTTCAACACATACGGTGAGACGATCCTATGTCTGTTCAAGGTGACCATTGACCAACTCGTATCATCTTCTAGGCCCCCGCAGTCCGTAACCTGTCGTTGTCGCGTTTTACCTGAGCTCACTCCTTTCCCCTAGTGAACCCGTCTGATGGTCGTGTCGTCTCCAATTTCATTGTGCAAGCGCTCCGCGGCGAAGACATCACCGTATATGGCGATGGCACCCAGACCCGTTCATTCCAGTACATCCACGACCTTATAGATGGCCTGGTCGCATTGATGAACTCGGACGAGTCGCGTCCCGTCAACATTGGCAATGGTGACGAGTTTACCATTGGGGAGTTTGCGGAACTCGTTCGGGAGATTGTGGAGAAGGTACAAGAGGAGGATGGTGTAACGCGATCGCGACGCGTGGAGATTGTTTACAGGCCCATTCCCACCGACGATCCCAAGCGGAGACGCCCTGATACGACGAGGGCCAAGGAAACCTTGAAATGGCAGCCACGTTGGTCTGTCCGCATGGGGCTCGAGGAGATGGTGAGGTACTACAAGGCTAAGATGGCCGAGGGGAGTATGTAGAATTGAATATAGCTTGTGAATATATCGTTACTTAGATTGCCAATGTACTATCCAAGAGAAAACCAGATCCCCGAATGAGCGTGTATCGGGGATGTATACATGATACTAAGTACACAGTATGTCATATGTGGTCGTTTGGGTTAAAATTTGAATAGATGTCACTAAGGTGTAAATGAATGGACGGGTGGTATCTTAAATGTTAGCAGACGACAGCGAAATATAAAAATTACTTTTCCGCAGCAACCAGGTATAACCTGTAGTAATTATCCTCCAAGACTCTTGGCTAATTGTACAGGGCCTTTGCTTTGCGTGACGACCTTCAACATTGAACCTTTGATGATCTGCCTTTCGACGGTACTGTCGTTGACTGTGGTTCTCCGCACACGACCGTCTTGTGCGACAGCTTCGGTGACTAAATCAAGCCCAGCTGCAAGTCCGTTCGCAGTCGACTGGGCATCCAATGAAGGAGGTAGGTCTGGTGATGCGGGCCTGACGTATTGCTTCGCAGCAATGAGAATTTCGGGATCTATAAAAAATATTTTTTGAGGAAGAAAAAGGACACCGATCAATGGCGCACTTCGGAATCAACGGCGCGGTCCAACTTACCGACATGACTTATACCCCGACTGTCGCCATGGAACCAGTGATATGACTTCCGTTCCGAGAACCTGATAATTTGAAATGATGTGAGAAGCAGTCATTTTGCAAGGAATGAAACGGTTTCAGACTTTCGTATTGGGCGACCGTCCCTGCCGAGAGGACAGTAGGCGGTCTCGATATCCTTGGCGTAGAATTTGAGGCTGTCAAGTTGACTCTTGGCGACCTCTGGTGTGACGCACGAGAAGGAGAGCAACGACCTGGGATTTCGGTGCGCGATGGACGGATCACCCACAAGCTCCGAAAGTGTCTGTAACGCTAATTTCGTACGTTCGACTGTTGGCATGGCCGGAGGCCGTAGGTCCGACCGTGATCGGGGAAGTTGAGATAGGAACCCGGCAAAAACGCGATTGACCAAAGAAGCATTTCCAAGGACGATGGATACGCAAGCCGTAGCACCTAATATGACGTGTCGTCTCGTTGCATGGTACGTGATATGTGGACTAGACGAACCTCTGATCATGTAGAACCGAGGCTCAACGCCTGTAGCATCGGCGATATCATCCCTCAATGATTCTGCATATGTGAGCGGTGCAATGGGCATCAACTCGTTCTTTGCGAGAAAATGATTGGTTCAAGAAACTCGCCAAACCGTAAGACATACCTGGACGATAAAAACCGGACACGTAATCCTTGAAAGCTCCTTCTTGCTGATCTTTGTTCGCTAGAAAAGGTCCCATTGTCAGACGTTATTTCAACCTGGCTGAATAAGCTTACGTTCATCAAAATATTTACGAGCTCCACGGTACGAAGCCGCCTGGCAGGGGGTGTTACTTTCTCCCAGTATGCGATCAACTATCGGTATCATCATCAGTCAAGGACAAGCTTCAGCTATTCCCGTTCACCCACGTTATCTTGAAGGTCAGTGTTATTGGTCTACAACCGTTTCTGAGTGGTTTTCCACCGTGAGTCACAGGTATCTTACCTCGCCCGTCATAAAGTGGACGACTTCACTCCCGGCGTGTTCGAATGAATCCAAGTCCGGTGAATAACACCACAGTCGTAGAAGTTCGTCGTATGCGTTGAAAACCCATTTGAGTCTGGACAAGTTAGTCGGCCAATGAAACAACAAGGAGGTTGGGACATACTCGGTTGGAGGTGGTGCATTTACAAGTGTGAGACTTAAAACAAGCTCGGGCCATCTTGAACGGGGTTAGCTGCAGGCTTGGCACAACATGGGTATGCACGCACAGTGCGGAGAGTCTTAAGACAGTATTGACAGAGATGCCTTCGATGGCAAGGAAATGGGCAGGTGGTAAAAAGAGCGCCTATTCGTTTCATGAGGACGGTGCAAGAAGGAGTGTCAGTTGACATACTTGTATTGCCGAGGCAAGGTCGGCAGCATCTACATAACAGTCGTGTAACGCACTCGGGCGGGACCGTGAGCGGCCCTGCGAACGGTGGTCAAAAGCGATGATGTTGTACTCGAGTGTTAGTCTTGGGTCATCAAAGTGCATGGTGAGCCAGCTCGAGCCAAGGAAGAGTGGATGCAGTATAACGACTGTTGGTTTTTCTGGGCCAAAGCTTCCTACGTTTCCATAAGCCGAGTTTGTGATGTACCAGATAGACACAAAGTCATCTTGGGATGGCAGATGGACGAAAGGCATATCGAGACGATGAAACAACCCAGATAGCGCGGGGAAAAGGCTATAGACGCCTGGGGATGAGTTTTATGTAGAAGGTACGTAGCAGGACATCCGCGGTTTAGTAGCCCTGAAGGAACCATTTTGTAGGGCCCTCGTAGCCGACGTTGCCTGACAAAATTGTGTGACAGCTCTTACGGATTGGGCCTAGTCGGTGTCAGATGCCGCGCACCCGCTATCGCCAGCGCGCCCAGCGCTGATAGGACTTGAAATATCCAGTTAAATCATCCAGCGAGACCCCGCATGCTGTTCGAACAATCGGACTTAATAGCTGAACCCTGATTGATTGACGTTACACCGTGAGCCAGTGTGCCCGGGCGAATGGAAAGGAAGCACCATAGTCCGTCATATCTTCCACGATCTCGTAAGGAGCCGACACGCCACACGGCGAGCTCGACGATAGACCTCGGCGAGACTCAGGCCCCGGCGTTAAGGCCAACCGGGGAAAGCCACACAACCCCCCAGTGGCAGCTTATAGGTTGAGTCCTCGACTGAAGAGTACATAGCGTCTGTAGCTAGCCACTGTATTGATTCATTGAAGAAGGTACTAGTGATCGAAGCGCACTACATTTCACTACGGAGAAACCGGCGCGTGATGATCCGGTCTGATCGACGGCACCGCAGTCTCGCATGCCAAATAATGCTGACGCCACGAAGTCACTTCTCAAGACTAAGACTCAGAGTTTATTCTTCCCCCTTCTCCCCAACCTTCACTGACAACGCCAGCTTGAACGATGCTGGACGCAGAGTCGAGAGGCAAAACTACCAATGATGAGCTCCGCCATCGTTCCGGGGGATCTCAGATACAATTCCCTCGGGAAAATACCCACAGATGCAATGATTCACCGATTCCCCCTACAGTCCTTCCAGAACTTGGACAACCCTTCGCTGCTTCTGTTACGAAAAAAATAGGCTCACTGTGTCAAGTCACAACCACAGCAGGATTCGCGTGCTTACCTCGCAGCTGGCTTGGGAAGTAGTAGCGAACATGGTGGGGACTCCGAGGGTTTCCAATGCCGTTTGTTGCTTCTGGACGAGGGCATCCCAAGCGAGTAGGGCCCGTTCTGCATCAAATCTCCGCAGGTCTCTGCGGTAGGCGTCATTTATCATCTGTATGTCAATAATTAGTCAGAATACTCATTGTTGACAAGTTATGCAGCGTACATCAGCCTCGTGGTTTGATAACCCTGCGCCGATCAGAGCAGCTCTATGGGGATGTGGGAAACATGAATGAAGAGACCACGACGAGTTTTACATACTTACTTGGTACGCGCAACTTTGACCTTGTCCTCGTGTTTCTTATGTATAGTCTGTCGTTCTTCCCACAACTGTCGTTCTAGATCATTTTGTTCCCGGCGCAACTAAGTCCTGTTTCAATTACACGTGAGAACGGACATGTTAAATGAACCATACGTGAGAGATGGCAGCAAGGAATTCCGGATCACTAGCAAGTTGAGTTAGATGTGGTAATGCTTGCTGGAACGACATGGTACGGATGTCTTGCACAGGCGTGGAGGGCGATGCTGTGGCAGGCCTCGGAATCGGTTGCTGTTGTTGGGTAGGGGGCTGTTCCTGAGAGGGCCGAGGAATATTTCGAGATGGTTGCGGAACCGTACATGCGCTTGACATCGGCGGGGCATCGATGACAACGGATGTCCATTCCGATGTTCTCAGCTGCGAAAGCAAAGTGGCCACTGAAGGTGGCGGTGCGGTGATGGTCGACTGAGCTCTACCACTAGGCTCGCGCGGCATAGCATCCTCCAAGGTGTTTGCAGGTAACACACGGGTGTCTGGAGCATTCGATGAATTCGAGTTGACCGTGTCTCGCCACGCTTGAGAAGCTCTTAATTGGTCTAGCAGGGTCTTGATTGCTGTGGGATCCTAAACGACGGTCGTCGTGTCTGACGGGGACCTGTACAATACCATCGCACTCACGTTAATGTTGGCGGAATTCATTGGCATGTCCGCCGCTAGGACTGCGTGATGGTGTGAAATCTATAGGTCAAATGTGCGCAGGTCGGGTGCAAAAAGCAAGTGTGAAGATGATAATCTGGCTCGTTCCGGGATTCGTCGAGCAGCAACGTGGGACAAGTCACCTCGGCCATGTGTATTGTCACAACGGCTCGAAGCCAAGCCAGGCCACTCCGGATACTTGCAACACTCATGATTTCTCGGACTCAAGCGAGGCGAACTATATATTATTCCTTGCACAGGATCTCTCTGGGTTACCAGGATAGTTGACGTATGTCTAAGTAGAAGAAAAAGACAATGACTTGAATGACGTTGCCAGGCAGGACAGGATAAAACATGAGGCTTGTCCGAATGACCGACGTCAGACGTCAGCGAGTAGATTAGTCCGCAGGGTCGACGGGTTGGCAATTGCTGACTCGGTGCGGGACGGAGTAGATAATAAGCTCCGGAGAGGTTACGCTATGCGGCTGGGAGAAACAAGAAAAACGTGCTGGCGGCTTGGCTGTCTTCAACGAGCAAGCTCCGGTGATCGACAGCTGCCGCGGAGATGGCCATCAGACGCGTGGGACCAGGACGGGTGGTTATCTGGCTCAAATACATTGGCATAGGACGAAGCAAGGCTCTATGGTGGATCAATGAAGTGATGTGGATCCACGCGGTAGGATCGCGGGGGTGATACGAATACGAAATGGCCTCACCGAGGCTGACTGAGCGGGAAGAAAGCTGGTCCGAAGTATGTACGGTGGGTTGACAAGACATACAATGTGATATGCCAAGGGGTAGTGAGTACCAATACTAAGTACATAGCAACCCGCGGGATGAACTGACTGTGCAAAGTCGGCGGATAACTTGGAGTTGCGGCTGTGGGATGCGACCAGGGCGGCCGGCAGTGATGCTTACGGCAAGAAAGAATGCGGACAATAGAAAAATAAATAATTTGAGTATTTTCCACGGTAGAACCTCTCCCTTGCGCACCCCACCACCGACGTCTTTCTTCCTCATCTCTTCCCTTCTCCCCTCTTCATTTCTCCTCCTCTTAATCCTTGTATTTCCTTCCATCCATTACCCATTCCCGTCGACCCTCCTTTCTTTCTTCCATAATGTCTACCGATCGCGCAGATTATCCGCCCCAAGCAAGCTCTTCTCACATGATGAAGACCACAAAGCGCGGTAGACCCTACCTCAAGGTACGTCCCTCCATCCCTCTTCTCTTCATCACCCCTCACCTTTTTTCATCTCGCAGGACACCCTTGATCTCTTTGCGACCCTCATCGTCTCCCTCCAATTAACAACCCATAAGCAATACTTCCGCACATTCCCGAACTCCTTCTCCACGTACGCCCTTTCCCTCCTCCCAATCCTCTTCTTATTTCTCTCCCAGCGACGAGGCTGCTCAGAACTTGGCTTCCTTGAAATTCTCCCAGTCCAACCGTGGGCCGGACCCAAGAGACAAATCACGAATAGTGACGACCACCACGACCACCACATTCTCTATGACCCGTGACATGGCAAAGGCGATGTGCCAGCATTTCATGGATGCTCGTCTAATCGAAAACGCCGCTGATCAGGGCTCAAACTTATTCAAGGATCGTGGCACGTATGTCCTCACACCAAAGGGTCTCCACGTCCTCGAGCGTTTCATCTCGAAAAATGGCATCAGTTCCGATCACCTACAGCACGTATTCGCATCACAACCCATCTGTATCAAATTGCTCCACCTCGAACGTCGCACAGCCGATGACGAGATCATTGTTACCCAGTCCGTAATAACAGCCCTCTTTCGTCGTTTCGTCGGCCGTCAACCAAATTACCCCCCTCAAAACTCCACCGCACCACAAGACGCCTTCCAAGAGTATCACGAACGATCAAAAGGTGTACAGCTTATGGACGTACAAGAAAAGGCACAACCGCTTTTGGGCAAATCAACCGTCGTTCACAAACATTGTTTTGCTGCTGTCTCTGCACTCGAGTGGCTTTGCGACTTCACGTCGGTGGTGGGGAGAGAGGAAGCGGCAGAGATGGCTGCGCAGTTTGTCCGCTTTGGCCTCATCACCTTGGTTAGCGACAAGCGCAAGAACAATGATTCTGCTATCATCTTCACCGTCCGAGGTTCTGCTCCTGGTGGCAACTCCCCAGTTAGCGTGAGTCCCGTCCATCAAGCCCTTTTACCCGACAGTACGTCTCATCGTTATCTCAAGCAACATGGTGAATTCCGATGCACCGCAAAAGCCATCTACAGAATAACCGATGAGGGCAAAAGAGTCGCTCAGTGGGACGAGCACCTATCTTCCCCTCATAGCTCCGTCACCAATTTGCACGAACGCTCGTCATTGGAAGGCAGTACTCTTGAAGGTGTACCCAGATTCGGACCAGACTCTAGCGTCAGTGCTGCGGACGCCAAGATACATCGTCGGATATCCATGGCCGAGAGACTCAACAGCGCATATGCCGAGAAGGAGTCGTCGAAGGAGGCAAAGGCGAGCGTCAAGAGCAATACCGACCGTCTGAACCAAATTCTCGAGGAGCCGTCCTATCGAGCCCTCTTTCGCGATTTTCTCAAAGCAAACTTTTGCGAGGAGAACCTTGCTTTCTGGATGGATGTCGAAGACTTCAAGCGCAAGTTCAGTATTACGTCAAGTGCTCAGGCAAATATCCCCTCCGGTCGTGGAGGGAAAGGAACCCCCGGTCAAGCAGCAATGGAGAAACACCACGAATCGCTCATTCAAACGGCTTTTCAGATCTATAACAAGTATCTTGCGCCGTCGAGTCAGAACGAGCTCAATATCGATCATGGCCTTCGACTCGATCTTGCTAGTTACCTGAGCGAGGTGATGACCAACTTGAACGGGAAGGCTTTCGACGGTCAAGTTGATGCGGCCCAAGCCGGTGCTTTCAATGCGACCCAGCTGCAGACGCTCATCAAATTATACTCCCGCATACAGACCCATGTACTCCGATTGATGGCGATGGACTCCCTACCCAAGGTAGGTTTTCACTTGTATTTTCCCCGGAAATACGCCCACACTTGTTGTCTAGTTCATCAAAACGCCCCGCTTCATTGAAGCTAAGCAATGGCTCGGAGGAGATGCATCCGAGGACATTCAGTTCCTGACCAGCCCTCCTGCTCCGCCCGGCTTGGGGAGTGAAGAGACTGGTGGTGCTTACATCACTGTTTCCGCCAAAGCCACTGAACGAGAACAGAGGCAGCATCAGGTTCCTGGCTCCTCCACGAATTCATGAACACATGGTTTCTTTTTCTTTTCTTTTTCTTTCTCTCTCTCTCGTTTGTCGTCAGCAGACTTTGCTCCACTGTTACCCCAAGGTACGATATCCTCGCATCCTTACTTTCCTCGCACTGGGTTTGGGCTTGGTTCATCACCCAACTTGTTACTTCGCATTTTTTCCTTGCGCCCCGCCAGCCACGCCTTCATACCTTCGTCACTAGCAGTAATCTTCATCATTTTCCTGGCATCATCCAGTATAGTTTCCTGGGCTCCGCCATCATGCTTAACACTACGCCCGCCTGTTCCGTCCTGTTCATTTGCATCACGACGACCTTCCCTCCCTAGCCCTCCTCTCACGGCGGTGTACAATCTACCTTATAATTATATGCATACCTACTGCCTCTTGCACAGGTGCAGACTTAATCGACGGCCCATGTGTTCCATAGTCTGGTCGTATCTTAATTGTCTCATCACTCGAAATTTTGGATGTCAGAAGGTCTTGAATGAAGGTTTCCACGTCACGAGAGTCGGAGTCATTTTCAGTGCTTGAGTTTCTGGTAATTACCACCATCAACTTTCCGAACATGTCCTGGATCTGGAATCCCACCGGCAATGCTTCAAAGCCAACGCCGGCTGAAGAAATGGTGCAAGACCCTGGTGATCCGAACAGGATGGTGTCGAAGAAGGCTGCGAACCAACCCTTTCTTGCGTGCGTGCATCCTATGTGAAAGCACCAGTTCTCTAACATAACTGCGCACACCAAGTTACCACGAATACAAGCGCGAACAAGAGCAGCTCCACCAAGCCTGGCTACAACGCAAGAAAGAACGCGAGGACAAACTCGCCCGTGGCGAAGCAGTCGGTCCTGAAGAGCGCGATCCCACCGCCGAAGAGGAAGTCGGCCTGCTCGGCTTTCTCAAGTTCATCCTGTACCTCGTGTTGATCGTCGCTCTGGCCGGCAGGTTCTTTACGGGGAGCTTTTTATGGGAGTATGATGGCAAGTGGGCGAGGTTGAAGACGTATTGGCCGGTGAGTTGCAGTGTCGTTTTGTTTCGCGCGGTGTGCTCAGGTGCTGCTGTGTCTCGAATGTGGCTCTCCATGTGCTTAGGAACCCACTGGTCGTCTATTTTCGGAATCGTACCTCGCAACGTTTGACGGGATGGATCCCAACAAGCCCATATACATCGCGGTGGGTCCCCGGTTGTGGTGGTTGTTTCCCCCATGGGTATCTTATCATCCGACGCTGACAGATTGATGGGGAAGTCTTTGATGTTTCGAGCAATAGGCGTATCTACGGCCCGGGTGGCTCGTACAGCAGCATGTGTGCACCGTCCTCATTATTTCGCGGGGTTTTTAACTGAGAGTGGTTGGGGCTATGCAGGGCTGGTATCGACGCGGCGAGATCGTTTGGGACTGGGTGTTTCCAGACACACCGTACGCACGACTTGCGCGGATTAACCGACGCTGAGCTCAATGTGGGTTTCGGTGGTGGCGATGGACATTGGCTGACATGATCGTTAGGGTGTGCAACATTGGAAGAAGTTTTTTTCGGAACACAAGTCGTATTTCAAGATAGGAAAAGTTCTTCACTCTCCCATCGACCCACAGAGTCCTATCCCGGAGCACTGCAATGCCAAACAGGAGCAGCCCGCGCATCAAGCTCAAACAGGGGGTTCGGGTGAGAGTAACAAGCCATGGGTCCAGCCCGGTCCTTCGCCAACTCGTAAACCAGAGCACGAGGAACTTTAGATTCAAAATGAAGCTCCTATATATTGAGAATCTAAGGACTATCATAACATCACGATGGACACGCAGGGAAGACATGGGAGTATTGTAACCACCAACCGTCAAATTTTACCGCGAATGGGTCTATGAGGTCGCATAAATGGGCATATAAACATAATCCCTGAAGGATAAGCCGGGCAGTGCATAAAGGGTACCTCCGAATTTCTGGAGGGTTTTAACATTTGCCTCAAGCCTGCCAAACACAAACCATGAGTTAAAGCGGTGCGAACGTTACCGGCACAGTCTAACTTGCCTCAGAAGGCACCCCGTGTGTCATGAAGTAATTTCTTAGGATCGGGAAATCGGCAATCGACGCGTTGACCATCGAGGAAAACGGACTCTCGAGATACTTTGCAACGACAATATTACCGCGCCATGCGGTTGCCTCCCGAAAAGCCCTCCCTTGAATCTCCCGGATGCACTTGTTGATGGGAAAGGACATTCCGTCACGCGAGACGACAGGGTAAAAGACAACGTAAGGTTGAGCAAATTTTTTGTTCATTCCATCAAGCGCTTCGACGAGCTTTAGAATGGTACAAATCGTCAGTGGCGTCTAACCTGGCGATCAAATTGTCTTCAACTTACATGATAATGCCATGCACGGGGGCCGAGGCCCTCTGCGATGTAGTCCATATAGACTTCTGGGTGGGGCATTC
This sequence comes from Zangia roseola, assembly GCA_038090095.1. Lineage (NCBI taxonomy): Eukaryota > Fungi > Basidiomycota > Agaricomycetes > Boletales > Boletaceae > Zangia > Zangia roseola. Next base: position 1,462 of record JBBPMD010000498.1, on the reverse strand, counting down.
GAGCAGGCTGGGAACTATGGGGAGCATGAGGGTCGGGCATCCCCATTGGGCTCGTCATGAGCGCAACCATATGCGGGTTCCGACCATCAGAAGGAAAGAGGAGAGCCTCGAATGATGTTAGCTGGTCCATTATTGATTACGATGAGAAGACGAATGAACTAGACGAGTAGGAAGGGAATAGAGTAGTTAGACGTGGGCTGTGCAGTATAGTCGAACACTTTTGGGACGACGGAGCAAGCAGAGATGGTTTATATATGTCTCTGAAACGAGGTCAGGGTGATATCCGGAGTGACATATAGGACAAGGGAGGGGACAAACGTATAGTGGAATTAGTTTGGCACGAGGTGTAGCCGATCACAGGACTCGGCAAACAGTACTGACCGCCATCGCGACCTTGTGCGCGGGGGTGGTGGTCGCCGCTCGAGGTGGCAATTTCATGTGCAACATAGTGATACTTGCGAGTAGGAGCGGAGGCATAAAAGACATTAAAAGCGGAAGTATGTCAGCCATCAATGACGGGGAGGGCGTGCCAGAAAGTTGGGATCCGAAGTTGGGGCGGGAATAGATGTATGTAGATCACGACCAAGCTTTGTGTTCATGTATCTGACATGGATCGGGAAGCGTGACAGCGACATATTTATTGCGCTCCGGTTCGGCTACCTAAGCACGGGTCAGTTTCGACAGACAAGTCGAAGGTATTGACATAAAGTGCACTTACTGCATTGGTATGTTTACCCGTTGACATGCAGTCTGAATGTCCGTCAGAAGCTTTCACGAGGCGTTCCTGTATATGTTGGCTTGACAGTTTTGGGGTCGGAAAAATTCTCCATTCCAGTTACAATCAGCACAGTTGAACGGTTTCGCCCCGAGTTGAATGGACGGTCTCATCAATATCCCCAGGTTAAGAGTTATCGCAATGCAAATGGTCCACAGCGTGCGCATGGTCCGCCGATATGTTGCGCGTTGGGTAGGGTCTGGTTGTTTGTCCGTCGGATCTACCGAGCACCTGATGAGCTGAACGCGTCAGAAGCGTGTTTTGGTTGACTCCGCGAGGGAAAAAAAGTGGATCTAAATGGGTGTAGAAAGGGCTGCAGGTGTTTGAAATTGTCGATCCCTATGGAGGTCAATCGGAGCATATCATTCAAATGTGGTTCCACGAGTCGCGCCGCCCACGGCATTGGTCTCCTGCATCCAGGGTTTTCCCCGTTTGTACACCCTGCAGTGGCCACGCCGGTACCGGTCGCAGATCTATTCGGAGAAAGACGACTTACATGTAATGATTTAGCAATATGGGTCATGTCCGTGTGATGGTGAGAGTCAGGAGTAGATTCTCTTTGTTTCGGTGTTTCAGTCCCAAAAAGGAAGGTTTGGTTGAGCAAACTCGACTTGACTTTTGCATTCGTTCCACTGATGGCTGCGGCCTCTATCTTGGTCCCAACCCACCTTTCTTCCCTTTTTCCTT